>VZTM01029762.1:79603-152995 GCA_013400555.1 Jacana jacana | reverse complement strand
GGGTGTCACCGTCTGCGGCCACCGCGGAGGCAGGGGCATCCTCATCATACCGCCGCTTGCACCACCAAACCGCTCCCCCCCCGCCCCGCCCCGCTTTTGGCGACAGCCGTGCTGAGTACCGGTGGTTCTGCTCTCAAATCGGAGCTGCCAGAGAGGAAAAACAGCGGGGAAGGGCTGTCAAACTGGGGTTTGTGCGGGTGTACAGCCGGCCCGAGCTGCAGCCGGGGGTGCTGCCGAAATGGGGACAATCACAGAAAATTCGGGACGGGTATCGATCTGCCCAGCCGGCCTTGCAGCGCTGCCAGTTTGCCTTGCACTGGGGGCAAAAGCAAATGTTGATTGAGGTTGCTGCGTATCAACAAACATGGGCTGAGAGTGCTTTTTGGCTTTGGCAATCTTGGGCTATTTAAAGATAGTCTCTTTGTGGCTGGAGTTGAGTTGCAGAGCTGTGGGAAGGCTGGGGCTGCGCTCCTGCCTTGTACACCTAAGCCTTGGCGGCTACTTAAAACAGTGCAACGCTGCAAGAAAGCAACAAAATAGTAATTTGTCATAAAGTGACATGATGATTAAGGGATTGGAGCATCTCCCTTACGAGGAAAGGCTCAAAGCCTGGAGAAGAGAAGGTTGAGGGAAGACCTTGTCTATGTTTGCAAGTACCCAAGGGGTGGGTTGAAGGAGGATGAAATTGGACGCTTTTCAGTGGTTTCTTGCAATAGGAAGAGGGGCAACGGGTACAAGCTGGAACATAGAAGGTTCCACTCAAATATGAGGAAAAACTTCTTTCTGGTGAGGGTGATGGAGCCCCGGAAACAGGCTGCCCCAGGGAGGTCTTGGAATTCCCTTCTCTGGAGGTTTTCAAGCTCTGCTGGATGCAGTCCTGAGTGATGTGCTGTGGGCAATCCTGCTTTGGCAGGGCAGTAGGACAGGGTGATCTCTAGAGGTCCCTTCCAACTCTGAAATTCAGTGATTCCCTGATTTTATGTTAATGGCAGTGGCCTGCTTACAAATTTTAAGTAACCCAAGGAGGTTTTCTTCCAGAGGTCTGGCTTGTACATGTCATTTGGAACTTACTACAAATGAGAATTGCTAAATAGGAATTACAAATGCTTTTCACACGTAAATTAAAAGGCATGAGATTTTGATAGACAAAACCCAATCTGCTCTGTGCCTATGTGAGTTACCCTGCTTCCCACAGCTGACAGCCTGCCGGGGAATGTCACCGGGGTATTAGAGCTCACACTTCATGAAGAGGGTTCTGCAGTTGATGGGTCAGAAGAGATTTTGGATCTGAATTTTCTTCTGTTGAGCAAGAAAAGATACTCTGTCCTGTTGCAAGGTGGAGTTTGGGAAATAAGACATCTGCTTTTCAAATCACAGAAGTACAGCAGGGTGTGATCTAGTGAAATGTACAACTCCTAACAGTATTTCAGCATAATACGTGGTGCAGTCCTTGTGCACAGGGTATAGCAAAGCACTGCTTTCTTAGGGCATCACGTTTTCTCTAGAGAAAGGACAGTCTCTAATTGTATGCACACTCACATAATGAAGTATTCTCCCAGTTTTCACATCATCCAAGTCAAGAATTTCAAATTTCATTAGCAATTCTGTGTGTCAGTTCTCATGAAGGAGAGTTGGTGGAAACACTGCCAAACATTCACTTTCAAGTTTTGGTCTTGAAAAGCAACACAGCCAGAATCTCTCCTGAAATACAAGCCCATCACTCTCCAGCTCTACAGCAAATCTTTTGACTGAATATCAACTTTTTCTTGAATTGATTTGCTGAAGGTCAGCTGGGAAAGAAGGGGCAGGCTCTGCTTTCATCTGGGTCTGTTGCAGCTAAGTGGATTTGTAACTGCTTCGCCAATTACAGCCTTGCCCAGGAGGCCATCTATATGGAAAGAAAACGCATCAGGGCTTTGAGGGTCTCAGTGCTACTGTCAGATTTGTGTGATCTTAGTTTCACTACCACTCAGTTTCATCCTCATCTCAGCTTCACTACCATAACGAGCATCTCGATGGCCTGTTGTGGAGTTGTGGAGGCCAGAGAAGGAGATGTTTGTGCTCAGGATTCTGTGGAGTTCGTCTTCAGTGTATTGGAAGCATCAGAAGGGGCGACTCTTGAACTCCCCTCCATTCAGAAAAGTGAAATCCAGTGTTACATCATGTATGTTTATGTGGCTCTTTGCATAAAAAGCAGATCACAAAAGTAGTCAAAGCCCCAATAAAACCTGGATCATTGCTTCTAGGATGAGTAAGACTGCATGCCACAGGGGGAACCCACAGCTGTGGCTAAAGTGGCAAAACTGACCTCAGAAATCACATTGGAGGAGATGATTCAACAGCTGCATAACGTGAAAACTGAATTTAACAGAGATCACAGAATCGCAGAATGATACAGGGTTGGAAGGGACCTCTGAAGATCATATAATGGTGAGAGAGAGATGGTTAGAGACCACTGAGGTCTAACCTCTCTGCCATGGGCAGGGTCACCTCTCACTAGACCAGGTTGCTCAAAGCCCAGTCCAACCTGGTCTTTGGAGATCATCTAGTCCAATTCTTATTAGTGTTGTCTAATAATTTCGTTCCTGCACTCCACTTGTACTGTTACATGGAATCTTAGTAGGTACTTTACATGTAAAGGCTCATCAGTATTGCATACCCACAACTCCACCTGCTCTAGGTGTGAATCACTGTTTTTTTTTCTCCTTTGACACATAAAAATAGGGGATCAAACAGTGCACTCAGTTTGTCAGCGTGCTCTAATGTAACTCAGGGCAAACTCTCAGCAGCTGAGTGTAAAGCAACCTTCTCTGCTTCGCTTCCCTCTATAAAACTACTTTACATTCAGAATCTAATAGGGATCTCTTGACATGTTTTTTCCTTGCAGGCTTTTACACTGGTATGTTTTTCAGGTTGCAAAGTAGTTTCTTGTGTGATGTAAGAAATACAGAAATCAGAATAAAAGCCTCAGCGGCTTTATCATCATTTTATGCAGTCTCTAGACTCTGATTTTAGTATCATTTATGAGGAAACTGCTGAGGCTATTCTCCAGACTGTTTTGAAAAGAAAGGAAATAGATACAGTGTTTTACTCAAGTATAGTGATTCTGTGTAACAAAAAAAAGGTTGTTTCTGGTATGATTGTAAAGCGTTTTTCTAACCTCTGTAAATTCTTGGCCAATTGTAAAATAAATCCAGAGGGAATTTTGCCACTCATTGGAAAAAGATGCAGTTCTGCAAGAGCTTTTTACAGGTCTTTATACACTTGGTATAAATCCTCAAGCTTAGTAGTAAAATCTCATTTCAGCATTGAGAGCTTGGTGGTGATGTTGTGTTGCCATGGAATCAAGCAAATGGGAAAAATTTTGGAATGCCCTAAAGGAACAGACTTTCAGAGCTGCGTGTGTTTCAAAAACCTCAAATACTGCCTCAGATGCCACGGGGTCTCGCTTCCAGAAAAGAGAGACTCTCTCTGGCTTCCATTGAAGTCGATGGGAGCCCTGCCACTGATCTCAGTTGGAGCAGGAACATGCCTAAGTTTTGCAATCCATCTTTTTAAACTCCTCAAAGCGAGGTGTTTGCTGTGCCAATGAGTCCAGGGAGGTGATTTGCAAACCGGCAGAGCCCTGGCTCTGTGTGAATAAGCTGCTGACCGCATCGTGCAGAGCAGCCTGCAAATGAGAAAGAGCGTCCTTTTTTTTGTTGTTTTTTAACTAATGATCAGTCCTTCCTATGTTTGAACTCCTCATGATGCTTCCAAGGGAGTTCAACAAAGTACCTGTTTGCTAGGCAGGGCTGTGGGGAGGAGGGGGAAAGGACGAGGGGGACCTCTTTATACATCGCCTCTACCCCAGGTCCGTGCCCCCAGCGCGCTTCCAGCCATTCCCATGATGTCACTCTCGGTCGTGGAGGCACATTTACAAAAGGGTACACAGCATCCTCTTTAAAAAGAAACATTCAGCCCGGGGAACGCAGCAAAAGTTAGAAAACCAAAAAAAAAAACCATCATGAGGAGGGAGTAAGGATCCAGACAAAGGTTCTTTGTTCGCAGTGACCCAACTCGACCTCACATGACTACGAAGAATAAGGAATGTGCAATTTGGCGGTCTGTTTTGGACCGCAGTTTGGTATACAGTGTATTAAGAGCATCTCAGAGCAGCAAGTGGCCTTGAGAAGGACTGATAAGAATGCACCTAGAAGTGGTTCGAGTATACTTTATAGCTCCTTTCAAGACAAATGATTTCTTCTATTTCATCTCCCTTATCGTGAGAACAAACGCAAAATTCATTAAGAGTACAGGGACAGCCTGCCCTGTAACAGCACACCGTGCCTCTGCAGTTTCTCCTCACTCAGATATCGGATTCATTACTGTAATTTTGAAAAGATAAGGGCATTTCAGCCCTAGCTGCTCCTAGCTTTTCCCTTGAACTTGTCACTCACATTAGTACAAAAATAGGCTTTTGTTCTATCAGAAAGCACTACTTGGTTAAAAACAATAAAACTAACTTTTAAGCTTGTAAACTTAGCACCGTTTATCAATCAAGCAACTACACACAGCCTTATATTATATACAAATCAGAAAATCTTAAGAATACCAGGGAATTTGCCAGCACATTTAGTGTAGGAATACTGAATGACAGAATTTGGAACAAGATTCTCCCACAGTCAGACCTTAAGCAATTATCTGCCATAACAATGCAGCTCCCCCCGGCCTGCTGTGAACAAGGGGGATGTTTTGTAAGGGTGGTCACTTCAGTTCTCTGCTGTTGTTTCTGGAGGGTATTTGCAAAGCTGACGTTTTACCTCAGAGTTGATTTTATCTTACAAATAAGAGAGATGAAACAAACTATTTACTGTATATAGGCCCTAAATAGTGTTGGGTACCTCAAAGACATTATTCCTTTGCAAGTCAATAAAAATCAGCATGTATGGGGACTCTCATTATATAAAGGATAAATCTAGTTTTGCAGTTGCAGATATTTCAAGTTTCACTAATGACTTTATGTCAAACCTAATGGACTTCTACTTGTTGCCAGCTTCCCAACGGAAGGCAGACAGAAGTTTCTTCTCATCTCTTTCCCTCTCCAGGAATTTAGAGTTGTTTTCTGTCCCTCCAAAGAAACAACCAGGGAATAGAAATAAAGAAATCTGAGAGCTGAGGGCAGTATGGACTGTTTCAAAAAAAATGACATCTTGTTAAAAAAATCTCAAAATCGTGGTCTTATCAAATTTGCTGTGACTCATCCTCGAGGGATTGCAAATTGTTCTAGAATAACACAACCCCTAATTATTATGAGATGTTAGACAAGTCTTTCATCAGTATCTCAAAAGGAGGGGGTTTTCACTGCTTGGGTTTGCTCTGTTGTGCAGTTGTTGGCTTCAGAAGGACTTCTCATATCCTATAATTCAAAGCACTGAAGATACTGGAAGTTGGGATGAGAGACAGCTCCTCTAACACCAGACCACAACAGTCTTTGCAACAGAAGGTATCAGCCAGGTGTTGAATGATGTGATATCCTACCCCTCCCTTCATTTGCCAGTGTTTGGGACCTTAATCAAGGCACTGCCATTCAGGCCCCTGCAAGAGTCTTAATGCCTTTGACATGGAAGACATAAGAGCTGTTGGTTGGGAAATTTTCTCAGAATTTTGAGGACACCTTTTGCAAACACCTTGGGAAAGTCAGGAGAGCGTCGAGGCGTCTGTTCTGACCTGAGGCAATGGTCCTAAAGCAGACTGCCATGTATTCCAACAGAGGCTTTACAACCCAAATATTTTCCAATCTCTTATTTGGTTATCTCTTCTGCAGGTGAGCAGAGAGCCAACTCCAAAGGGCAACACCCCCCACCGCAATTTACCTGGGTAAACAAAAATGAATTTGCTGATTTGGGCTTTGCAAAAGGTAAACAGGAACTAAAACTTCCCATAGATACCTAAATATATTTCTTCTGTTGTTGGTTAAGTCAGTCTCACAGCAATACAAGGTCTCCAGGCTTTAGTTTATCATAGATATATATATAAAATTAACTTTATGTAGCTGAAAGTTCATCTATGAACACAATCAACAAAGAGTAAAGTATAACCTTTGCTTCAGCACTACAAAACTGACTGAGAACCCCGACAAAAGGGATTTTTTTTGTCTTGGCCTTCTCTTTGCGCTGCTCTGGCTACACCAGTTGTTACATTCCAATTCTGACATTTAAATCATGTTGAGAAATTTTCCCACAGTGTGTTTCCCAAACAAAGGCATTTTTTCCCACTCCCACTTGTGTCTCTCTTGGATCTGGGAACTGCAGAAAAATATCTTTGTTTACGTCCAAAGACTCAGCCAGCAATTGTATTGCAGAGCTAGATTTCAGGAGCTATCAATGATCATTTCAGCAAAACGATACCAATTGACCCAGCAAAAGAATACTTTTCAGTTATAAAATAACAGATATTTAACTCACAACATAAAATCCTACTTAGTTGTTTGTTGGGTTTTTTTTTTTACTGTTTGAAGCATAACTTAATACTTTCCCAAGAAACCAAAAACTATTTCTCTCTTTGTAAGAGAAGAAACCTTTACTTTTTTGTATATGTCCTAAACTATTAAATTGCTTAATTATTCCAGGATATCTACCTGGGATGGCAGAGGTCTTGAAAAGGATGTCTCCTCTTGCTAAGAGATGATGTTTTTGCAGCTCTGGCCTTTCCCCTTTATAAAAGAAATTACTAGCTTGGTATTTCACACATGGGCAACCATCGCTTTGGGGAAATTACCCGGGGCAGAGCATGACAGGGGAGTTTCACACAGCTGCTTGTGGGCTAAGGACTGAGTCACTCCACAGCTCTTTCAGATTTAGGATCATATATGCCTTGTTTATTCTTGCTGCACTTTCCCCTTTCATCCTCTCCACAGCAGGGGTAAAGCAATCGTGGTATCTGGAGGGTTCTTGTTTGTTTTACCTTTACCTGCAGTGGGAGGTTAAACCACCCATTCCCTGCAGCAAAGTAGCCTGGGCTTTAGGGCAGAGGTGTTTTGAGCCAGGTGTTTGGGGGAAGAGAAGTGACTGACACCTCTCATTAGGACCTAATCAGGTACAAGAGAAGGTTGTATCAGCTTTTGCCTTTAAAATGCCTGTCTTTCAGAGACATAAAGCTACAAAAAACCTAGTTCCATCCAGCATAAAAAACTGGGCAAATTTGAGCACCTGTGCATCAGCATGATTTACTAAAAGTGTCAGAGTAGTTCAGGTAAAGTAAAATTAGCACAATGGGGGATAGAATTCAGGCTGAAAGGTAGGACAGGGAGCCTCTTGAAGCAACAGTACCTTATTTCTTCTGAGGAGCTGGGAAAAAAAAAACAACTAGTATAGCTAATACTTCTGCATTTTGTGATTAAAGTTCCAAATTTTCATTGTTAAGGATTGACTACACTGGTCTGATATTGAGAAACACAAAAAACAATAAGCAGGCCAGTGCACTTTGAATGTGCATTCAGAAATCTGCTCTAGTGGGTCAGAATATATGGGCATGCACCTGCCTCAGGGTCTTCCTTGCCAAAATTAGTCTCATTTTCTACTGTGCTACTACAGTGTCTCCAAGATCAAGCTGAACTCCACCACTCAAGCTGAACTCCACCATCTCCCCACCAGCTTTTTTCATAAAAAAACCTTCCTGCACATTTTCACCTGTGACATTTCTACCAATGAAACAGGGATCAAAATGGGGAGAAACTGGATGTTCTCGAGGACCAAAATAATGAAAAAGGTCATACACAAGAGTGCACCTAGAACCCAGCAACATCTTTGCCATCAGTTAGAAATGGAGAAAAAAATAACCTTAGGTTTTAAGTTGATCACAGCATATGAGTTACTGTGGTACAATGTGAGAAAGACAAGTATTTCCACCGATATTTCCAACAAAACTAAAGTTAATTTGTGCACTGGTGTAAAACCTTATCCACGATGCCACATTGAGTGGTTGAGTGTGGCTACCCATCTTCTAAGCAGTAACAGGTACAGAGGAGGGCCAATAGAATAATCTTAAAAACTTTATAGTGATTAACTCTAAGGAAACAATGATGAAGAAGAACACTTCTTCCTTGAAATTCCTCTTGGAAAGTGCCATCCAGAGAAGAAAGCCTGTGTGAGCTACGAGGTCATGGTGGCACAATACAACATGGATAAGCATTGGCCATACTAGAAACTGGGAAAGGCTCCTGTGCAGATAAGTAATCTTTGCAGCCTTCCAAGAGCACCGTGGGGCAAATACCAGCCTCGGGCCCAGCCTCCACCATGGGATCATCCTGACATTTTTGGCCATTCCTCATTCAGTTTCAGCTGCTCTGGTAGATCATTAGGACATCTGAGCCAGGAGGTACCATCAGTAATCCTGGTATGATGAAAGATGGAGCAAAATTTCACAGTTTGTTTACATTAGGAACACCTGTTCCTAAAATGTCTTAGTTTCTATATTTTAACTAATATTTCAAGCACTAGAATAGATAAGGTATCTGTTCCCAATCAGCCTTCAAAATGAGAGCCAGCTTATTTTGAAACATGACTTGTTTTCTAATCTAGGTCTTGTTAAATTTCATAAAACCTGGGTCAGGCAGATCTGGAGAAAAAGTCATCCATGTCTCTGTACTGGGAAAGTTTGGAAGCAGAACAATGCATGATCAACAAGTCCAAATGCCATTTTGCAACTCTGTGGTCAGAAGCATGATCCGCTCTCTCCCCTTCTGTCTGTTCCTCTGATAAATCTATATAAGATGGTTTCTGACCATAGATGTGCCACATCTCATATTCAAGTTATCAGTTGCTACTCGGAACTGAAGAAGGCTCCAGAGAAAGGCAGGTATGTGTTTTCAGAGGATCACATCAGAAAATATATGCTGATGGAACACTTTAGTGGAGAAATGCCTTAAATCTAAGTTGTGGAGTTTGCTATGGGAATTCAAATTAATCATTTAGAAAAGTGTTAAATCAGTGTTAGAGAAGGAAAAGAGGTAAGTTATTACAGCAAACACATTTTAAAGTGCAACTCTGTCTATAATCCTTTTGATTTACATTTAGATTTAAATACTTGTTTCATTTTTGCTAAACTAAGCCAAAATCCATCTCAGTTCTCTTCAACTGGTTCCATTCTAGGTTAAATTATGTATTTAGTACATCCAAGACATCTTTAGACTCTGTCCTAAGTACAGTACAGATCTTTCTGCAGGCTCTTTCCTCAGTATAGATCCTGACTTGGCATAATTAAAATTAGACTAAATACAGGGAAAAGGGCTAATGTTTTATAAAATGAGAAGAGTTGACTAAATCTTCTTCTGATGTCTTCTCTGTCTGTATGTTATTGTGTTTTAGCTGATACGGGCTGAGACCCTTGGAGTAAAACCTGGCACTGCAGAAGTCAATGATGAAGCCTCCCCCCAACGCAGAAAAGCTGTATCACATTGCCATACAGGACCAATATCACAAAATGTATATACTGTCTCACAGGAAAACCTGTATGTACTGTCCAAGCCCTACTTGCACTCATACTGTACACTTCTGTACTAATCAAGCATTTGATTGATGTAGGGAGGATTTTGATTATTGTAAAATTAATTCAACCGAGAGTAACCTTTGAAACCACCCTTGCATTATCAGTGGTGATTTGTGCAGGATACCTGATGGAGCTGCAATCTATGCATCCTTACGTAAGAGGCATTAAGAAGCAGTTACACAACTTAATGCAAACACCACCGACAGATGAAAATCCATGGCACAGACAGGATCTTGAGTAATCGTCAAAGCAGTGCCAGAAAGCAAATTCTACTGTTTTTTTTTCATGTTAAATGCATTTCAGGGGATGCTCTGCCTTTCTGCTGCTGGTAGGCAAGATAGTACTTTTGCAAGACTTCATCCAGAGCCTGCCACAAAGTGGCTTTTTATTGTAAACTTTTTATCCTTCAAAACCTGTTAATACAAACGTTGACCAACACTGCCACAAAACGTGCCTGCAAGTCACCTCATATCTTTACTGACTGCAATAATAAACTTTTGGTCTAAAACAAACAGGTCATTAGCAAACAGATACTTTTGTGCTCTGTGGTTACTTGGACCTCTCTCCTCCTGTCATCCTGGTCCTCACTCGCTGTTCACATGCTTAGGGTTTGATGTCTGAGCATGTCTTCATGATGCCAGGGCCTTGCAGGTTTCTCAAATCTAGTACAGATGAAGAACACAGTCCATTTCTCTGTGCACAAATTGTAGGAGTCTCCCTTAGTTATGGTTCAGGCAATACTTGCAGTTCAGGTGTTAAGTCACAGGCTGTGTCTAAATTCAGGCAGCTGTGCTTGTAGATAAACGTGTTCAAGCTTCAAGAAATGTTATCTAATTACCTCTGTACTACTTTCAGAATATTTTTTTAAGTCATTTCTTGATAAATAGATCTCATTTGACACAAAAGGAACTTTCCAAGACCCCTTTTAGATACTTTGTATATATAATACTTTTTGAAAGATGAGTAGTTTATCACAGTTTAACTACACGGTATCTTTAGAAACACTCCAGTATTATAAACCCCATCAAGCCTGGAAGGAGACTCTTGCAGAGCTTTTTTTTAATCTGTGGCATTGCCTGCTGCCTTGGACTGAGTGGTTCACAGCAGACTAAGAAGTAATGTGCTGGAATCCAAGAGATTCAAACAGCAGCAGTGGGTGACCAGTGCACACAGATCTCTGCTGCTTTCAGGAGGACAGGAATGCTGAAAGAAGGGAAAATTTTATTTTTACCTTTTTCCCAGCCTGGTAAGAATCCACCCATCCAACTTTACTTCTAATGCACTAGTCAAAGGAGACATTTTAGTTCCCCTTTTAAGTCTCCTGTGCTTAGGCTTCTATCTCCAAACACACACGCTTGGAAATACTTAAACACATTCATTTGGTCACTGAAAAACCTACTCAAGGAAGCACAAAGAATTTAAGAAATACTTAAATAACTGACCCCTCCTGATTCACTTTTTCCATCATTTTCCCCTCCTCTCTCAACAGAAAGAAAAGACATAATTCCTTGGGGGGGGGTTAGTGAAAACTTGCTACTGGCAAAACATTTATCCCTCATGTGGGAGGCATGCAGTGAGCTAGATGGGAGAAACGATCCACCTGAAAAGTCACCATCAAAACCATGGCGCTGGCCCATCCATAGAGGCAGCGGAAGAGTGGGAGGAATAACCGAGGGAGGGGCAGGAGCTGTGCAAAGGGACAGGGCCATTAAAAAATATGTCTGTGGAGCTGTGCTCAGGGAGTCATATCCTACTGCTGGTGAGGAACAGCATTGCTTCCTGTTATTGAACGAGAACATAAACACGGGGGAGGGAGAGCCCCAGGAGGAAAAGAGACTTCACAGAGAAGGAGGTCAAATTGCCATTTTAAGAAGTACATTCTTTACATGATTATCCAGGTTAAGGCTTAATTTTGTTCTCTGGGGTTGAGAAAAGGAAAATCACTCCAGTACCCATGCCATGCTTTTCCTCATTTAAATTCCCAGTTAAAAATAAAAAAAAAAAAAAAAAGAAGAAGAAAAAGAGAAATTAGTTTTGCTTATATGCAGCAATTCAATTTACTGGAACATATTTGTATTCAGTCCTGAATTAAAACTAAATTCCATTTGTCAAGGCCCTTCAGAGTACCGGTTGTCAACAGCATCAATCACCAAAGTGTGGTTTTCTTGAACAAGGTATTTTCTTCAATGTGATGTTTTGCCACAAGTTACATCCAAATCAGGAGTGCTTGAAAATACCATAATTATGATGGTTGGGAACATAATTTTTTTCTTAATGCAATAGGTTTCCAAAGGTTTCTACCACCTACAGTGTGGAAACCAGTATACCATCATATAGGCCAATTTTTCTTCCTGGTCTACTGTTGGCAAAGGGCCATTTTATCTCTGTGTGCATGGTTAAAACTGCATACAAAGGGAGGATCTCTGAGTACAGAAGAATCTGGGAAATGTGGCGAAGCATTTATTATCTTCTGAATTACTTTTACCTTCATCTCTTAATGTTTTAAATGTTTCTTAGTACTGGTTATTCCAGAATTGTCTGTCATCTACAATATCCTAATTGTATGGCTTTAACCAACAGATAAGTACAAAACGTCATTCCATGCACTTATTTTTAATCATGGATTTCTCTTCCTTGATTAAAAAATAACAATGAAGGAACACATAAAAAGATAACTGTGAAGGAGACAGTGATTCAGAAGGAAATTAAGCTGCTCTGCCCCCCAAAATGCAGTTCACTTTGCCCATAGCAAGACACTGAGAACTGTGTATCTCCCACCCTTCCCTCTGCCTGTGAGAATCCTGAGCTCTCTATGGGCACCTCTAACTGTATTTTCTTTTCCTTTTATGCAAAAGAACTAATGACAAATTAACTAGTGTCTTGCCACATCCAGCCAGTGCTGCCAACAGTGTGGTCATGAACAGGGACATAAATAAAACCTGCCTGGATGAAGCGTGATTCATATTTCGAGAGGAGGTACCCAGGAGGTGTGCCAGGGATGATCTCTGTCCCCTGCTATTTTATCTGTCTTGCTAAGGCCTTTACAGGGCTCCCATTACTCTGCTGCCAGAATATATAGGGGCATACAGCTATTCTTACAACACCCAAATGGGGTGGACAGATTACATGGGTTATCCCAGGTCAGCAGTTTGAAGCAGAACAGTTCATTACACAAGCTTCGCAAGCTCTTGATCAGTAGAAGGTGTCTATTGACCATTTTTATATAAATCAACATCTAACCCCATTCCCCAACTATCCAACTGCTTCTCAAGCATTTGTGCTAAAATAGTCAAGAAGCCCCATCTTGGAGGTTTTATTGAACATGAGCCAATGGTTGAAATGAACTAGTTTTTAACTTACAGCAGGCACTTTTGGTGCACATCAAATGCTCTTCATCTATGGTTGGGAAGAAAATCATATTTAATAAAAAGACATCCAAATTCCTATTTTAGTCAATTATTTTAATCATAGATTGCCTAGTAACACTCTGTTTCCCCCGTTGCCCATGTGGCCATAGAACTGAGTTCATTTCTATTAGATGAAGATGTCACTAACCCACTCGTGACTGAAGGTTTTTAAGGTTAGACTGTCAGAACATGCTTTAAAGCAGTGTTATACCTGACACTGATCTGGAAGCAAAATATGCCTGCTTACATGCATCAAGAAGTTATCCCCAAGGTATAAATAAATATATGAGTACGATCTTGTTAATTTACTGGAGCCAGGGAGATTTTTGCATGGAGACATGTTAACATCTACTACAAGTGATGTAAGTTCAGGCTGATGGTCAGATGTCATCTGGTAGCTTCTCCTATAGACGCACCCATTGCTGGCTGGCTGGCTAACACACTGTATGCCCCCTTAGTCCACAAACTCTATACACCTGCTATCACAGAATTGTCAGAGTTGGAAGGGACCTCTAGAGATCACCCTGTCCTACTGCCCTGCCAAAGCAGGATGGCCCAGAGCACATCGCTCAGGACTGCATCCAGGCCAGGCTTGAAGATTTCCAGAGCAGGGGGCTCCACAACCTCCCTGGAGAGCCTGTTCCTTCTTCAGCAGGAATGGAGGATTCATGCCCTTTGTACAATCGCTTATGACACCATGCAGTCAGAAATATTAACATATTTATAATTACTGTTATCAAAATACTTACCAACCTGGTAGGATGTTGGTAAAGATGATCAACTAAAATTTGGAGAAGCTCTTAAGACTGCTGAATTTTAAGTCCTGCAAGAGAGAGAGAAGGAGATGTGATCTACTGACACTTGGTTAACACACACACATCACCACCTCTGCAGCCTTCATGGCTTCATGGGCCTTGATACTGAAAAGAAAAAAGCAAGTCTGGATTTCTCAAAATTACTAATGGGTTTGGATGACACTTGGCAATGAAAAGTAATGTGTTCAGTGTATTCATGTCTTTTCCCTTAAAACAGCTAGCTTAACCTAAATATTTTTCATCTAGTACCACCCTTCTAACATGATGCATTATTGTATCTCCATCATTTTATTGATGCCAATATGTGTTCATGCTCAATAAGCTTAGTCAGCAGTAATTTGCTTTGGATTTCATTATGAAAATGTGCGTGGGGGGTTAATTTCTAAACCAACTTCTACATTTTATTGTAGGCTTTAAAGTTACAGGGATACTCTGTCAATACCAAGGCAAAATCCTCATGATGGAAAAGCTGTGTTAAATTTGCTAAACTTCTGGACACAACTAACTTACAGATTGAAAGCCTTGAATAATTCCATTTTCTTATCATTTGCTATTTGATCTCTATGTTAAGTACTAAACTTCTAACTTGCCTTTAAGTTTTCATTACAGATTCTTTTCTTCTTGCTTTTTATATACCCTCCCAAATATGTATCAGTTTAGCCTTTCAGACTTTATTCTGGTATTCTTGAACTTTGTTCTAACCCTCAGATAGGTCTCCTTGCTTCTACTTTTAACATACATTTCATTTTGATTTTCAAATGATAAAAGTGATCCTGATGCATCTTTGTCAGTTACTGGGGAGAGAGCATAAACACAGCTCACTCCAAACCAGAAGACTCAGTTTTCAGACTTTCTAAGTATAACCCTACAAGAAATTAGATTATTAGATACCAAGAGCCAGGAAAATCCAGTTGCTGATAGGGTAAGATATAATATGACTAGCAGATATTCAGATGAGCAATAACAGATTTGGTGCTAATCAGGTGGGAAAGCCTGAAATAGCAACACAGAAAACCACTGTGAGTTCTAAGCCTGGAGGAGTTAACCATCTGGGACAGTATTGCGTATATCATGACCACAAAATATGTGACCTCAGCTCCAGCCCAAGGGGAGCTGGATGTGATTCTCTCTCCCTGGCCATGTGCTAGACTTGCAAGGTCTACAAGGCAGCAGGTGTTACTCTAGTACACTTGGAAGGGGTAACAATGTGGAGGGCTTTGTAAAAACATCAATAACACAAAACTGGAGTGAACACACAGGTCTGAGCAAGTCATACAAATTATTTGCTACACCCTGCTTTTCTATCTGCATTCTCTGTGCCTCCTACAACACAGGAAAATTGTCCTAAATCCTGCTGAGTCCTGCTAATACTGAGAGATTACCGAGAGGCTAAGGAAAAGCTGAACTGGACTGAAGGGCAAACGCACTGGGTGAGTTGCATCCAGCTAAGCTTTGGCATCTATATCTGTATCTCACTCTGGAGAGAAACATTCATTTCTAGGATCCCAAAGCAGATGCCTTGAATCTTCAGATGTGTTGCTTGTAACAGGCTCTGAAGGACCCTGCTTCTCCAGCACTGAATACAGAATTAGTTTAAGGTAACGAGCCCAAACACAGACAAACCACTGACTTCTAGTGAGGGGCAGAGTAAAGCCCAACCCAGTTGCCAAGTCTTGGCAGTATGGTACAAAGCAAGTAAATGAAGAACTTAGAGATGCACAGGACTGACACAAAGCCCTGAGATATTTGTAGTTACCTACTAGAACAGCTCAAGGAAGTCAAAGCCCGGACTTTGAAATAAGAAACTATAAACAACTTCAAACTGATGATCAAAAGCTCAAATCTATTCGAGCAGTACTTGGCAGCTGGGCTCCCATCTACCCTGCAGGGTTGCTTCAGTCCTTAGAGTAGACATTATCCTCCCACTGAAGATCTCCAAGGATCTAGCTGTGATGGAGCTAATTATAGGTAATCTGCTGATGTATGATTAAATATGCTCACCAGCACAATTTGTGAGATGCATGGTATGCTCTGCTATGCCAAGCAAAAGGATCTGTCATTGAGCAGGAATAAATACCAGCTCGGACTGCAGGAGATTACTGATTTGAAGCACCTGTTGTGACAACAACAGCCAAGCTGGGATGCCAGTTCAAATAAATTCCCATAAAGAAGGGATGCCTTGTCACATATGTGTTAAGAAATACAAATCTCCCTTAATCACGATTAAGGAATCATTTCTTAATATTTACTTTTTACTGCAGACCATGGGACAAGTGGGCGGAACTGCTAATCCACCCAGTGTGCTAGATGTGCTACAAATATAGTAGGAGACAATTCTTCCAGTAAGGAGACTGGAAGCTAAAAATACAAGGCAGAGGCTGAAGGGCAGCCAAAGGTACAGGGTGATACTCTGTGTCTGTGATCACAGGGACAGCCTGTGCCCAAGGACTGCTCTCTGTCCCCACAGCACTGCTTAAATACAGCTCAGAGTGAGCATGGAAATGAGAAAGCCTCTACTGTAGAAAAATGGTTGCATGGAATGCTGTCTTTCACACTGTCTTCAGGTTAACATGAAACCAAAGATCTCAATCAGTGCAAGACTGCATGAGTTGCTGGCTACTTTTCTGTAAGATGGATGGCAGAATCCAATTCTAGATGACTGACCCTACCAGCACTGCCTGAGAATTAATAAAAGCAATATTGAATCAGATTCAAATTGAATCAGAAAGTTGTTTTACAGAAACCATTGTGTAAATCACCAAGTGAGCCTTAGGAGAGGTTCAAGGCACTGCAGAAACCCCTACTGAACTGGACACACAGGCCTGGAAAGGGGGCTTTGTACTACACCAAAGTTCCCAGAGTGCCTCTAGTCTGAACACAAGGAGCTGCAAAGCAGGAATATACTATTCATAATAACACAGAGTTATTCTGTCCATCTATTCCTAACAAAAAGTAACCAATACAAACCCAAACATACCTTAACTGCCAAATCCTGGTGGGAAAGTCGAGGTGAAATTATGTCCTCCAAAAAGTTTATGGCACTATCAAAGACACACAGAGCTCAAAAATACACGAGACCCCCAGAGAATACGATGAGTTTCAGACCAAAGTCCAAAATGTTGTGTTTGAGTCATTTCTTTGAAGTTGCCATCAAAAATGAAGCAGCCAAGAAAAAAAAAACCATCCCAAAAAACCTGCATCAAAGTGCTAGCAACAGAATATGGAAAATCCACAGAAACTACACCAGACTTCTCAATCCCCAAATCCCTGTGCCCGGGCCAGCATGTAGCAGGTACGTACTTGAACACACCAGGATTTATTCCTGTCCATGGACTACTCAATGTATTTATGTTCGGAATTGATCTATTGCACAATGCAATGAATAACACAGTAATAACAGAGAATAAATCAGTTTCCTTGGCACCAGGTTCTGGATAGTAATAACCTGCAAATACCATATGACTCATTGGCAGTTCCCTTTCATATCCCAATTTAAAGGGAGCGATATTGAAGTTCATTAAATTATGTCCAAACGGTCAGCTCTGTCCTGTTCAAATAAGCAGCTTGTATAGATGCTGGCACTGGGGTATTTTGCCCACTAACCAGGGTCCTAAGCCAAAGCTTATTAACCAAAAAGCAGTTACAAGAGAATACTGAACATGACATAAGCAAAGCAGTGTCTTTAGGCCTTTACATCAATGACAAAACAACGGCTTTCACATAAAAGCAGAGCATAATCTGTAAGTGAACTAACAGCTACCTGTTTTACAAGTGGGAGAGAATTAGGTTTTTTCCAAAAGAAGGTGGTGGGCAATTTGTTTTGGAAACAATCCACGCCTTGGGTGTTAATATAAAACTTAAGCCACTGCCATGGGTTGTTTCAACAAGAACAGCAGAAGACGTGCCACCACATCAGAGGAGAAATCCTGGTCTCCTTGACATTCAATGAAGAAAGGTCTCTGTTCTGAGCCTTGCTTTTTACTCCTGTTTGGGTTTGTAAAAACAACACAGGGAGTAGAAATTCAGCACAGGGAAGGCAGGTGGTGGACACAGCACACTTCCAAACACTGCATAATTACAGCCTGGAGTCACACTCAGTTGATAGTGTGGGCCATATAGATTCTGGTGGTTTTTAATTGCTTGTTGCTGTATTAACGTTACTTTTACAGTGTTTAGGAAAGATGTGAGTCAGAAATGAACCACCACAGGCATGACAAACATTTCAAACTGGAAAGAAATGCACTGGCCTTTCCTGATGCGGATCCACCAGGTGGTAAGGTGGCGAAAATGAAAGGGAATCTTACAGCAGATAAAATATTTTACTTAGTCCATGCATGCTATTAAATATCTGTTAGACACAAGCACCATAGAGTCTCGTAGGGAACAAAACTGATGAAGTCAGGTCCACCGTGGAAGTGGTTCAGAAAGATCAGAGCCTTCTGGAGCTGAGAACCTGAGCGAGCAAATCCTCACTGTGGCTGCGCTGGTGATTCACGTGTCTGCAGGTGGGTGCCTCGCTAAAGGGTGTGCTTACACCCACAACCGAACACAGGCACAGCAGCTGGCACGCACATCTGTCCTTACTCAGGGTGACATATCTACACAGCATCACGCACAGGCAGAAGAAGACCCCATGCCCCTCTGTGGTGATTTTCTGGTCTGTGCTAAGAGTGTACCCTCCCACCGCTTCGTGCTAATTTGGCTGCCCAGCATATATCTTTTTTCTTCCTTACTTACCTGCCTGCATTTCATTTGCCTTTCAACTTTTTTCAGAAACAAATGAAATGACTGCTATGCAAAAGCTGAGTTATTGCAATGTTTACCCAGCAAGGTCAGGAAGATGGCAAAAGCTATCTGGCATACAAAGATGGGGGAGAAGTGCAAACAAGAGCAGTCATGCCAGACACTTTCAGAAGTATAGCCAAATGGCAGGGTCAGGGAGACCAGAACAGTTAAAATCAGTCAAAATGTCCTACCCTGAGCACTGCAGTAAGACTCCAGAGATACTTATGTAAATCATCACCAATTTCAAGAGACTAAAAACATGTTTAAACTTTCCCTTGCGCTGTGTACAAAAAAAGAAAAGAAAAGTTTTCACATCAGAATTACCAAATTTCCTCACAGGAGACTTCTGGCCACAAAACTTTGCATAGATCTCCTACAGGTGTCTCTCACTTTACAGCAGAAATTATAGCAGGATGTGGAGGCTGACTATTCTTCCGCTCCCTACCAGCTGCTAGTTGGCTATTTAGAAACTCATTAACTTCCTCAAGAGACCTTGGCCCTAATTAGTGCCTGGACTGATCAGCCTGCCCCTTTCTCCTTCACCTCTGCCTCTCAGAGCCTTCCACAATGATTAATGGAGACCATACTCTCCACATTTGCTACAATTTAAAAAAAACTGATTTTCTTGAGCTATCAGGATCTGCACACAACCTGAATTCAGTTCTGCCTTGGCACACACCAGGCCACTCCAGAATTATCCAGCTTGCTTTTACACCTTAATTCTTCAGGGGTACATGTATCACTCCTAAATCCTTCTCTAAACCAAGCTCTTTGTCTTTAGTACAACAGGATCAGTTTTAACTGCAACTGAAGTGTCATCAGGGCCATTCAGCAAACTGCAACTTTAATGCCAATCCTCTAGCCTTTTTAACACAGTCACAGAGAGGGAATTTAACTAAAAAAGGGCTAATTCCTTTTCCCAAAGCTATTGTGTATCTTATATATAGATATGTACCTCTAAGGTCCATAATGGTGACAAAAAGAACTTATTGATATAATAGAAAAACGCTTTAGTTTCTGTTTAAATGGACATGTGACCATATTAAGTTCAATAAATATGTGGACTGAAAGATAAACAACTTGTAGAAAGCAAAACGAGCAAAGTTGTGATTGCAAAGCACAAGTACAGCTTTACTCAGGCATTTGCACAGTTTAATGCACGTGGCCAGCTTATGCCAAATGTTTTTAATTTCTCAGAAGTACGTTTCACATTCCTCATGTCTTCACACACAAACAAAATGCTGCCATGCCCTGAAGCTGTTTATTTTTTTTGATGACTGGGCATGTGTTCCACTGCTGCACAGTCACAGGTGAACTCAGTCTCCAGCTAAAGCCATCCTCTTCCCAGGTAACTGTCATAGTCCTTATTCACCAAAATAAGGGGAAGTATTGTCCAGTCCAAGGGCTATAAAGTAGTCTTATTACCCTATTACCTCTCTAATTAATATAATTACTGTAAATGCCACCTAAAGACTCTTATCTTATTTTGCATACGAGCACAAATCTTCCGTTGGCATTACAGGAAGGCAAACTGAAGCCATCAGAATTCATTATCATAATTATATATTAATGATAACCCTAGATTTTTTTTCCAAAACAATGTTTGAGAAACACAGTCACTACAACACCAGAGATCCTAGCAGGAGTGAGGACAGTGACCTCCTGAAGGGTATCCTACCTGTAGCAATGAAACAAAATTGTAATCAGTTTCTCAGCTCAAAGACAGCCTGGTGAAAATTAAAAAACATTTTAACCAAACATGATGCCGTGACACCCAAGGAAATTCTTAACAGTATATCTAAGAGAGGCACGAGGTTACAAGGCCCATTTAAAATAATAACAGTCAGTAACCTGTTAAAAATGTTCCTGTTCTGGCATCCTTACCTTGAGTAGTCACTTATTTACCCAGCTTGAGCTGCAGGTATGGTCAAACCACTGATTAAATATTTCCTGAATTCTATTGCTGTTTTCCTTGGGATTCCATATGTATTTACCCAAACCACACTTCATTATTTTCTGCTTTCTCACATTCTCATACACAAATTTCCAGTTCTGTATTAACTGTCCTTTCTATTTCAAATACAATTCCCCTCACATACTCAGGCCTTTTCAATTTCTTAAAGACCAGTCTTTAAAAAAACCCATATTGAATAAGTTGGTGTTTCCCTCCACCCTTCCTAAGTAAAAATTTCAATCTATAGAACTCTTCTGCTTCAGAGAATTCTGGGGAACAAAAAACTTCCCCAAACAAGAAGTGCTTCCACCTTTGTACGCCCAACTGATCAAATTTCAGAATTTCCATTGTGAAGACCATTTCCACATTCATTCTCTGCAGAATTTGGATGAAAAGTCAAAATAATGAACTCTATAGAAATATTGATATATCCTATAAATATACTTTTGGGGGGGAATGGAGCATTGTCTCCTTACCAGTTCTCATTTTTAAATAACTTAAGAGCCACAGTTCATCCTCAGACTGTACACTGCTTTGCCGAATGGCCCTCTCTGTCAGTAGTCACAGGGCAATGAATCTAAATTGCCCTCAGAAGGGTTGGAGGCTCCCTGTACTTGCAGGATGAAGACCCATCTGAAGAATATGCGGTGGGTTCAACAGCCTTGCTGTAAGGTAGTCTCATGCAGGAAAAGTATCTTCATTGGAAAAGGTACTTTGTGAAAGACAGGAGTTATTTTTTAAAAAAGCTGTTCTGCCTGTCAGTCAAAGTGCAATAGATTTATCTGGCAAGTATAGATGGAGAAACTTCCACTGCTGCTTCCACTGCTGCCACAACGGCATAGGGACCATCAGTTCTGCAATCAAGAAAATCACTAGATATAGATTCCAAAATAACATCTTTTGAAAACATGAATTAGCCATCTAAATCACTTAGAGCAAAGTATTTAGGTGCCAAGTCCCTCTAGAGCTAAGCTAATCGACCATAAACAGGAAGTTTTAGATAGAGTAGCTATGTAATTTCCAAAAAACATTTCAAAATTAGAGCATACTGGCCAAGCAGAAAAAGTTGATACCATCATAATAGTCAACCACATAAATAAACCACAATCACCATGATTGATCTCAGTGGCCTTTAAGCCTGATGGCTCTTTTCCCAGGGCATGTAGGACACTTTGTCCAGCTTGTTAAATCTAAAAGATAACTATTGCAGATTACACAGCTATATGCAGCATTGAGATACAAATATCAGGGCACGTCCCTGAACAAGAACTACATTGTTCACTAGTCAGGATGCCCCTAACTTTGATATGGATGGGTAAATATGAGATAAGATGACAGGAAGAGCTGCCCATTCTTGTGTGATCTGTGCAAAATGAGATGCAAGGAGAGTCCATGCATGGGGCAAGGTGTCCAAGGCTGGAGCAAGTCCCCTTGCACACTGAACTGAGGAAACCTCCCTGAAGAAGCCAGAGCAATGAAATATGAAGGTGCAATTTCCCTCTTTCTCCTTTGAGCTTCTGGGGCTTCTGAGAAGCAAAACTCAGGCTGTACCTAGCCTCCTCACTTCAAGAAAGTGTCTTGACTGAGAGACTGAGACCAAAGGGCCCAGGCTGGCTACAACTGTGCAGTAGCCACAGGCAGCACAAGAGCCTTGATTTCATTCTCTTTGGATGGTAATGATTAAAGTTTAAGCGCAAAGCCATGCATGAATAACCTGGGCTCACAACAACAGCCTGGGGCCAAGGACCCACGTTAGTTGACCACCATCGACTGCCCAACATCAACTACAGTCACCCTGCCTGGCTGAGAGCATTCCTCCCAGTGAGAGGAGCAGAGGCAGATCAGCAAGCAGGAAACTGCCACCGAAACACTGCACAAAGCGAGGGAGTGCTGGAAGGAAAGATTTACAAACAAAATCTCACACATGAGTGTATTTAAGGAGCACAAAGTCATGAAGTGAAGGAGACAGTACGAGCATCCGTGTTTGCTGAGCTCAATGAAAGTTGTAACTGAACAGAAGGGAGGTGGGAGAGGAAACATTAAAGGTGTGAAGGCGAGAAGCCAGCCCACGACATCAGAAGATGGCATTACATAGTAACAACTGCAGACAATGGGGTTTTAGTGGCATATTGGACAAAGGGTAAGGGTTGCAAGTACAGGAGGAAAATGAAGATTATAAAGAGGAGAAATGAGCTGGCATAGATCAACAATGCCGAGGAGAAAAGAAGACTGAATGGTTTGAGGTCACTCTGCAGCTGGAGGTCTCAGCTGAGCTGGCTCCTGACAGGAGTTGAAAGAGGAAGGGAACATTTGTTGTCCTGTGACCTGTTACTAGCCAGAAGATTAAAACTTGGAAAAGAAGTCAAAAATGTCTGGATGACTGAATTTATTTCACTCACATCTCCTATTCCTGAGGTGTAGGCTTTAATCTATTCTATTTTAAATGACTTGATAATAAATTATCTATGTTATTAGTTAATGAATGTATCCCCAAAGAAGTTATTTCAAATAAATTATGTTTGCCTTCGTATCATTGCTTGCTTGCCACATCGAAACAGGAACTCTGAATAATAATTCCTATGAATAATACGAATAATCAGAACAGGCCAATGAAAGGTCCAGGAGATGTGACAGCACTCAGAGGAGGGTGACATGTCTTCACCAGATTTCATATGAGTGAGTGAGTCACTTTGTCACGTGTTTTCTGTTGATAGTACACCACTAACACCATCTCCTGGCCAGTTGGTGTCTGGAGTCAAATCTTTATAAAGGTTTCTGAAAGCCTGGAATGAAAGGTATTGCAAATCTAGAAAACATTATCTTTTCCATGTTTTAGATGCGTTCATATTCATTGACTCTACATGCACCAAAATAACACCAAAAGAAACCTCAGAGAATTAGATGAAGGGGCAGGCACTTCAACTAGACTTTTTTTTTCCAAAGGGTTTCCAGCAAAGTGTATCAGAATAGTCTAAAATCAGCTCACATGTTCAGAACCAACCACAGCTTTGGGTATACTTTCTGAGACCCACTGAGAAAACCAAAACTAAAATTAAGGAGATGCCTGTGAAAACAGACCTTTTTCCAGTGTTTCAAGTTCTGCACTTTAAACCACACACATTTTCTGAAACATCACTAATGTATCTTCACCACCTATTGCTATCAAAGATGCAGGATTTCCTGATCTTTTTACTCATTTTTTAAGATGTCAAGACCACCAAAGTTTCAAAGAATAACTCTTCAACTTTATGTGCTTTTGGTATAGCCAAACAGTCAAAAGACCCAGGTCTGTCCAGTTAACACTTATGGAAAACATGCATTTACACCAAGACTTTGACTTCTTGACCTTTCAAAATCTTAAATATCTGTAGATGTCCAACACAGCATGTTAAGGAGTTACTTGGGAAATTGCTCAGGGGTTATTGTTTGTATCAATTGACCCAGACACCTTTCATTTCAAAACCATTTAAGAACTGACACAACTCAAGGAAAACGCCTTCTTAGCTTTGGCTTTAGAGATTGTATTTCCAGAAAAATTAACAGAATCAGTAATCTGTATTTTTGCCTTTAATTCAGAAACGTAGCGTCAACTTCTAATTTTAGCTAATCCCAGAATAAACAAAGAGCAGCCGAGCTTCCTGCGTCATTACCAGCACAATCAATCTAGAGTCTTGAGCACAGTCTGTCCTAGAGAATTCAGGACTTGGAGCTACAGGGGGGTTCTGAGGAGAGCAACCCTATGAGTCCCTTGGAAGGTAATCAGATGATTGTATTCCTGAGGGATTTTCATAGGAGACAAGAACTGCAGTGTCACGCTTTCTGGAATAGCTTGTAGGAAATATTATATGACTGTCTGTGGTGTATTATAATTGCAAACCCTCTGCAGATGACCACAATGCTCTGTTCAGCCAGCTCAGACTGAAAGGATTGTTTTCTGCAGAATGCATACTTCATCCAATTATGTTGCTGTGAGCCATAATCAAAGACAGAAAGAGTCATTTTAAATGCTAGCAGATAGCACATCACACGAGAGAGACAGTCAAATTGATTTTGAGTGAATCAGTGCAAGACCAGCTACAGCCCAGCAGAAGAAAAGGTGCAAACTTTCTCAGACTTGGCTATCAGAGGAAGCCTGTGAACATCTCTGAAGAGCTGTAGCTGTAGCATCTCTTGCATTTCAGTGTTTCAGTGAGTCTCCAAGAAATCCTGTCTTCAAACAGCCAATTAAAAAGGAAGATCTGGGTTTTATTTGTGATCCATTGAGTCATAAAGCAACAAGTATATGAATACCTAATTGAGTGCCTGAAGCCTCTAGACTCGATTGCTCTGCTTTATCCCACTACATGGAGCCTGTAACATCCTTCTTTTACTATAAAATATGATAAATGGAAAGAACCATCTCAATTTATATCATCATTGGTGCAATTTGAAGAAAACTGTATCACTTAACTGATCTGAAATTTGGTCTGTTATCTATATGAAGTCTCAAGAAGTGACCTTTCAGAGGCTGAATGCACTAAAGGCTATGGCTTTGATAAAGTGGAAAGAAAAACTTTGTTGCATCAGAAGTGGAAAATCCACTGAGACACTCAGCTGATGGATTGTGAGCCATCAAGTCATAGTTAGTAAACCATAAGGCCCAGTGTGAATGATAAACTGGTGAGTAGGGGGAGTGTGGTACTTTAGGTGGTAAAGTAGCCACTGAAATAAATTGGAGTCCTGTGTTCCAGGCCTGACAGTCTGAGCAACCATCCTACAGTTTCCCAGAAAGCTTTTCTTATTCACAGGACAGACCCATCCAAAGTGTGCTTGGGTAGCTTCTCCTGCAGGCTGCTTACTGTTACAATGACACAGGGGAAATAAGAGCAGAACGGCCAGCTCAGGAGCCCTGCACTGGGTTTTGCCTGCCTGTGGCTCAGTTCCATTATCTGCAAAACAGAGATAATGGTACTAAGATCGTGATAAGCATTATTATGATCACTTTACAAGCACAGCACAAGCTAATTAATACAGTTAAGTTTGATACATGTAGCTCTTAAAGACACGTAATTCTTTATAACAAACAGATCCCTTTCACAGCAAGAGAGACTGTCTCCAAGCACGATGCTATCAGCTCGCTGAAAAATCACAAACTTTTAAAAATGGGGACAACACTAGTATAATGGATAGAGTGTGCTAAGAAAAGTAGGTCTAAGAATGAACTAGGATTATGTAGCTCAAGAAACCAGAACTGTGATTTGGATCAGCAGCTGCTATCAAAAGAAGTGCAGCAGGTCACACTTGATTTGGGAGAGCAGCACTACAGATACTAAAAGATTATTTCTTAGGGAAAACAAGCAGGTCTTAACTCTTCAAAGAACAGGCATTATGGTGAGCATTTCTAGAACCTGATTTTTACTAATCTTTCATGTGTGCAATCCTCTCCAGATCTCACAAAGCGGGCTTATTATTCAGCTGGCCCAGACCACCAGGTAGTCAGGCAGTTGGAGACAGGCTCTGTGGTTCAGTTGAGAGCAGAGGTATTACAGAGGGAGCGGGAGTATTCTGGGCTCCCAGTGTGATACAGATTGAAACTCTGAGGACTGGTTTCTAGGCTTGGGAACGTGAACAGACAGATGCACTCCCAAGCTAGGTGGCAATCAAGCCCTTTATTATCATTCTGCATTCTACCTCCTTCTGAAATTTCTTATCAGTTTGCCTTTGCATTTTTATTTGCTTTGCTTTTTTTTTTTTTTTTTTTTTTTTTTTTTACTACTTAACCATAATTTTAAAATAAGCAGCATACATTTAGCTCCTCAGCAGCCAATGGAACTGCCACTGAGGTACACCAGAGGAAGAATTTGCCTTTAATATATTTTTAATGCCTGACTGCACAGCAGCGCTTTTTTCTCAGCTCTTCTGCAGCAAAGCATGTTGGCTGGGTGAGCAGCATTATTTATGGCCAACACATCATGGCCAGGAATCAGGCAGCTGCTACACACTCAAAGTTGTAGTGATGTACCTCTACCCAAGCTGAGAAACACCATATTGCTGCAACCTCCCCAGCACTAGTGGGATAACATCCAGAGAATAGAGCGTTACTGAAGCAAAAGCAACGTTTACTGTGTCAGAACCAGCTGTCAACCTGAGAAGATTAAACTAATGAATGACACAAAGAGTCCATTCTACGGTGTTTCTCACCTTCTTTTCAAAATCCTTCCCCCCAGCTCCACACTGCCAAGAGATCAAGACCTGTTGTTGAGATAACAAGAACTAAAAGGCTTACAAGGTGTTATACAGGATGACATGGTTGAGATCCAAAAAAGCACTTAGGCACCTCAGAAGCCATTTAGGCCACATCCAGGAGATTCTAGAATGCTATTCCCCAACACAACACATTCCACTACAAAACACTTGATCCATGTATTCTCAACAGAGAACACCTACAGTTCTGCGATGGCACATACCAAGTGGGACAGCAGCACTGATTGCAGCTGAGCCCAGCAGCCACAGCCACGCTCTATTCAAGGGATAGCTGGAGGAGACAGGCCTGGTGGTCACAGCTTGCCCAGGACTGTGGGAGATCCAGTGCAATTCTGCTTGCCACTAGAAATCAAAGCTATCTTTCCTCAGAAGTGGTCTAAGTTCTTCCTAGAAGCCAGCCTTGGGCACTCAATGAACAATTTGAGGGTGCTGCACCAACTGGAGGGGGCTCAGGCATGTGTGCCACAGAGCATGCAGGCGTGCTTAGACTTCCAAGGCAAATGAATCGTGAATGTCAAGCCAACCAGAGCAGTGTACCCGGCTGGATTCAATTCAGCTACCCAGACATAGACATCCAGTGCCATTTAAGATGTCCTGGAGTATCCTGCCTGGCCTCCACATCCCACTACAAAAAGCACATGAGTCTCCTAGAGATCCTGTGTCACAGCTGCAGATACCACCTTACAGCACCTCTTAATGCAATACATACCTCCTGTAGGCAAATGAGTTAAGTGCCTGACAAGTTTAGGCATCTCCAAAGGGTGGCACTCCAAAGATGGTTGTGGTCTCACGTGACCAGTGTAAGTCATCAGTTCTGGTCTCGCATGACCTGTTTTACATGTCTCATGCTTTCATTAAATCAAGTCCCATGCCTTTATTAAGTCAAGCCCCAAATCCTTATCCTGCATAACTAGCGAGCGCCAAGACAGCCCGTAAAAAAATACACCAAATAAAACACTTACCCCTACAAAGGCTTCAGGGAAAGTCAGCTGGAAACTGATGCTTTGTTCCAACAGCAGAGAACTCCAGGCAGAGCTTTGCTGGAGAGGCTTCCAAAGAATAATACTCTGAATATGCTGATGAAGGTCAACAGCAACAAGATAAGGCATTCAAATGAACATGAAACATGATTATTTACTCCAGTCACAATTCTCTGCTCGGCGAGATTCGGTGTTGTAAATGTCTGTGTGAATGCCTTGGACAGCAGAATGCCAAGGGAATGCTTCTTCAGCTGAGCCTCTGTGCTCACCCACACCCCAGGGAGAGCGTGTACCAACAGCAGCACCGTCTCACTACACGTATGGCTGCAGGTGATTGCTGAAAAACTATGATTCAGTGTTCTGCAGTTACACAGACAGAGAGGTGGTGCATGAGGAAGTTGTAGAGCTGAAGACTCTTTCTTCTGGTGGCCTGAACCACTATCCCTGATTTTTATGTGACTCTCTCTTCCACAAACACAACTGATTCTAATTTCCCCTCTTTCTGATCTGTTTTGTGCAGTTATTGAAGACTGACAGCCACCTGAGGGCTTATGTGCAGAGTATCTTTGGGTCCCAGGTGCTCTATCACACACCTGCACGGTTTCATCATCTGCTCACGAGGCTGAAACATCGTAGAATAGAATCATAAAATCATAGAATCATTTAGGTTAGAAAAGACCTTTAAGATCGAGTTCAACTGTAAACCAAACACTGACAAATCCACCACTAAACCATGTCCCAAAGTGCCACATCTGCAAGCCTTTTAAATATCTCCAGGGATGGTGACTCAATGCTGAAGTGACATCACGTGCCACGTAACTAAGTATTGGAAAGGTATTTTTTCTATTAAAGGCAAAACAATGCTAAAATCCATAAGGTATTTATGACTTAGGGCAATGAGTCTACACAGCACTATAGACTTGGAGTCCAGGATGAGTTTGACTGTATCAACACAGCACTGCATTTCCAACAGCACCCATTAACTCAGATTAGGCCCAATATAGACGCAGTTACGGTGCTTCCAGACCCAGCACAGGTTTCTCCACACCTCTGGGATAAATACACTCCTTATGTCAGACAAAACTGGGTATTCCAGGTTTTGGTGCGTGGTTGGAAACACCATCATCAATACACTGGCAGCTTCTAAGTGAGAATCACCAGATCTCACTCCTCCTGGAACCAGCTAGGTGTCCCCATTGATCTTCAGTACCCCATAAAGTCCTTCCATATAGCTTGCCTCATCCAAAACAATGAAAATTGGATGTCACGGTATCCCTTACAGATTCAAACAGCAGAACCTGCTTTTCTTCATGTAAGAACCAGACAGTAGATATTCGCACAGCTTTCCATCACAATGCAAGGGACAAAGCTGGAGAGACAAGCTGCCCTTGTAGGTGAAATTCACAATAAGGCCTTCATTTGCTCTTTGTCGAAATCTTTACAGATCCTTAGATTGCTGTGATTATTCAATGGGCTTGGAAAGAGCCAGGGAAATGCAACAAACCTCAATGGTCTGCTTTGCAATTTAATGGCTTTCCCTTTTCTGTATGTGCAATTACTGAGAGAAACCTAACCCTTCCCCGAGCCTTCACCTTTGATCAGAGCAGATATCAAATGCTGTTTGGCTTAGGTACATTTTGTGCTTGTTTCTTATGCAAATGCAAACTACTATACACCAGCTGGCACTTTTGCCAAATTTGTTTTGTGGATTTCATTCTGTTTTCTACCTTTCACCTAAAAGGGGTATTATGTACATGGAGATTACTTTTCTGTGAGAAGATAGTGAGATTTATTTTCTTTCAAAAATTATGGGACAAGCTTCGCTTGGAGTACTTCCACTGAAACCTGTAGCCTTACACCAACAATTATTTAATTACATTATTCACTAAAAATCATCAGAACAAAGCTAATCTGTGTTTCAAGCTTTGTTAATGTTATGGGAAGGTATGACCACTTAAATCATTTTTAGCAAGGCATTTGCACTGTGCCTAATCAAGGTTAGTCAAATATCTTATGCTCCCAGTCAGCCCTGCATAGGCAGACTTGAGAGACCAAATCCAACTCCAGGGCTGAATCTGATCCCTGGAGCTTGAAGAATTGATTTGCCCAAGCTTGTGAGGCATTTCCTGTGCCCAAAGTCACAAGCTTTGTCCTGCAAGCCCTCCCCTTGCTTTTGGGGTCTATATACTTGACAATACTTGACAACAGCATGGCTCAGAAGGTCTCACCAGTCCCTGGGTTCAGGTTCCCAACACTCACACATACAGAAAGACAAAAATAAATGAATGTTTACCCAGCCTCTATTCAGTCAGAGTTGGGCTTCGGAAATAAAATTTGGGCCTGCAGAAGGATTTGAGGATATAAAACAAACACCTGGAGTTAAATCTTCCTTATTTTAGGATTCCTGATGGGGATAATCCCTAGTTAAGTCCCACCAAATTATTTATGAGCTTTGGTTCTTATTCAGTGGATTATTCTTTAATTCAATTAAAATAACAACAAACCCCACCAATGGATTTTATCTGTGTGTACATCTTTAAGTAATGTCATTTAAATCAGAATATGCTGGCTTGCAGGGTTTGGTTCACAAGAATAGGAGGATCAGGCTCGGTGATCTGTATTGCAATCCTTACAAAGCTTCAGGTCTAGCTTCAGGCTTATTTTTTAAACTAAAACCAGAACTCTTAACCATACTTTAAAGCTCTGGATCAGTTTGCAAGAAGCAGGAGCCACCCTAGTTATTCATAAACATGTTCAAATCATTGTAGATTCATCCTCATGCAATGGTTGCTGGGTGGGAGCTGGAATCCCTTACAATGCACACTGTAGTCACGGCCATGCTTTGCTAATGCCAGCTGGCTTCAGACACTTTGTAGTCCGGGTTTAGAGCACTGAACATTCTCCTGAAGGTGCACCCATAAGTCTCACCCACAGGGGAACTGCAAACTCATTGCCAACATCTCAGGGTAATGACAGAGCTGCTGTGCTCTTCATCCCACTACCTCCTCCCTCAAAAACTAACTAATGTTAAACTCAACTAACTAATCTTAGTTAAACTCACAAACCAGGCTAATGATAACTGGAACAGCTTTACTACTGCATAACCCCATGTGCCAAAAGTTGCTTGAGAGAAAGCAGAGCTGCGCTGTACCCCTGCCACGGATGGGGCAGAATGAGGCTCTGTCCAGTGGGATAACTCCATAGTAGGAGACACCAAAGTCATCTCTGAGGAGCCCCACAGGACTGGGTCCCACAGGCAAAGTCAGTGAGGTCTCTGTGTTTTGTGGCTCAAGCCAGAGATCAGGGCATACATAACAGCCCTTGGATCTGGGTGGACACACAGATGCCCAAAGCTGAGGCCATGACAGCTTACAAGGCAAGACTGTTCAGAGCCCATGTTTTTTATGCAGACACATATAGGAGCAGCAACATACCCAAGGCCTTTTTCTGGACCTATCACTAAAAGTTAACACAAACAGGATATAACAGGTCCCCAGAAAATTTTACCAGCTGACCACGGGTGTCACAAGGCACCCACATGACTAATGGTCATATGAAAAGAAAGTTTGCTTCATTTTCTGTGCTACGGTCAGTTTTACATATTCTGTAGTGTAATATTTAATGTGTGCTATGCAGTCTTATACACATTGAGTATTATGCATTATTATTATTATACAGCATGATACTTAAGTGTATGGAAGATCCTACCTAAACTCAGATTACATGCCTCTGAACTTTTAGAAAAACAATTAAACAAAACAACTCCAAAGGGGGTATATCACCTGCAGAATTACTTCTACCCATTTGACGTTGTCAAGAAGCCATTCAAGAGAGCTATCTAGTTCCTGTGAATTCCTATAAATATATTTTCCCTGAATTCTAGAAAGCAGTTGTTGTTTCACCTCTGCAGAAAATCTACTTTTCCCTAATTAACTGGTAAAAGAAACATCTCATGCCAGTTATATACCTTGAGCAGGTTTCTGTTCAATTATTTTCAAGATCTGTAAAAAGTCACCATGGAAAGACTTTTAAAAAAAACAAATAGCAGCAACACAGTCTCATCCAGGGGAGAGAACTGCTTTTCTATAACTCTTTTTTTTTTTTCCTCCCACACTGGACAATACTGGCAGGTTGAGATTTAACCAGAGATGGGCTCCTTTTACAAGATTGCTTATATAAAGCGAAGATAATGCCAGCGGGGTTCATTTGAAAGAAGACATCTTGGGAAGAGCCGACAGCGGAGCTTTTGGAATAAGACCGGAATGAAAATCTGAATTATTTACCTTCTTCCTGCCTTGCAGGTATTACACTTTATTTCTTGTAGAATCCTAGGGTTATAGGTAGAAGGAACTGTCACTGGAATTTACTGTGAGCCTTTTATAAATATAAATTTTTGAATAGAGGCCAAGTGAAAATGTTGAAATTTATTCTCTTTGATGGAAATAGTCAGGAAGATTGATTTATTTTACCTAAATCATATCTGTTACTTCTGACAGTCTGCTCAGGGATGTGTGTATGAGGGCAGGCACTGAAGAGTGTCTACAAATGGTAAATATGAGAACTCCAGTCCCAGTCCCATAGGTTGTAAATGCTTCTCCCTGAGGGAACCAGCTTGCAGGTTTGAGTTAATTATGCATATGTATGTTTTCCTGACAATGCAATGGTCAGCAGTAAAGGAGAAAATGCATAATTTACCAAAACTGAGCTACGTGAAGTTAAGATCACATACATCAGGATAGCCATCAACACAAAGAATCCTTCAGGATTAGGTATAAAAGGATAATAGATGTATTATTGCACCATATTTCTTCTGGTAATTTCTATTCCCTCTTTTTTTCAGATCTCATCATTTCAGTTTCCTTTGATTATGCTAAAAATTTAGGTTTAGCCTTTTTACAAGAACAAAACCTAGAATAATTCGAAGCCACCACTAAAGTAAAATAGTAAAATAGTCACAGTAGTGACCCAGTGATAATAACCACCTTGGAATTACTTATCCTGCAGATGCAATTCATTTGGGTGATAGAATATCAGTAATGTTATTAGTTTCTCTCTGCAAGAAGAACATGTTTAACATTAGCTACAGTTTTGGGTCTGCAGCCAACGTGGGGTTTTTATTTCCAATTTTAAAGACAATTTCAGCTTTTATTCCTTGTGTCCTCAGATCATTGCAAGAAATGGTGACTCTTACTATTTATCTGCTGGTCATCTTGGCTCGAGCCCTTGCAGGGCCTTGCAGTCCAAATAAAGCAGGTAAAATAACTTAAGTCTCCTATAATCTTCTCTTGTAATTAAGCTGCCAAAGTGTTTTTATTCGGAAATTTAAACTGTGTATTCTGGAGAGCTAATTCTCACATTTCTGCTATTGATCTGCCTTCAACCAGCGCAGTAAAGCAAGTACCACTAAAGTCCTAGCCCCGCGGAGAATTAGGCGTATGCTTAGCTCTGTGCAATAATCAGTGCAATGAGGTTAAGCACAGGCAGCACTTAGGCATAAACTGGCAAAGAAAAGAACAGCAACTCCAAAGTCTCTGCAGTAGCACAGTCTAGACGCAGCAGGTCTTTGCTGCCCAAACCAGGCTTTAATCCCACTGACTGCAGCCAGTGACTAGCGGTGAGCACACGGGCTGGGCTGAGCTCCTGAACCACTCAGCTTTATTAAACAAGAGAAAACAGAAATCGTTGATGCTAACGCCCTAATCATACACTGATTTCTGCCTGGAAACTCAAATGATCTGGTGCCAGACAGACCTGTAACACAGACTTCACTACAGTTAAGAAGTGTGCTCTGGAAATGCATTGGAATACGCCTCAAAATAGGGTCTGCTTTGTAGGTGTGTGACTATTTTCAGTTTACTGCCAGTAATTTCATGGTGTAACTTAAGTGTTTGGCTCTCTAGCCATTTGTTTCAGTACCTTCATTTGCACAAGCAGTTTCTCTGAGCTGCAGAAGTTTTCATAGCTGTAAAGTCTGTGGGTTTACAAATCTGACCATCACCAAAAGCAGAATCAGCCTGCACGTGCTGAAGGCTGGTTGTTAAGATCCCTATTTGACTTTCCCTGGGTATTCCCTAACCTTCTGCAGACACATAAAGCCTGCAAAACCAGGCTTTTATCATAAAAATGAGGGTGTCAAGGGGTTTAAAAGAAATAAGTGAATAATTCCAGGCAGGGTGTCTTTTTTCTCACTGCAGTAATTGGAAGTCTTTCTCAATTTTCAGGTCACTAATGGTTAGTCAATATTTGCTCTTTAAATTCTCCTCAGACATTCAAATTTGCACTGCCTGATTCTCTTTGAAAAACACCCAATTCTGCTGTCATGAAGCAACCAGTCTGTAAGTTATCATGTTCAGTATTCATGGTTGTATTAGCAATCAGCGTGTTTGGAAACATTGCACTGCGATTAATCATTGCCGTTAACAGAGCTAGGATTTCGGTTCATTTACTATTGCTATTAACAGGGCTAGGCTTTTTAGTTCATTTATTATGGCCATTAACAGTGCTAGGTTCATTTTTAGACCTTAGCTTTTAAATTGAGGGTTCTTAAAAATGCAGTTTGCGCTGGCACTGCAATGCCAGTGAGAAAAGAGAAAGGGCAGAACACGTACCATGGCCAGTCACCAATATTATTTTTACCAAGTCAGTGCTGTTACAGAAGCCATTCCTGCAGCATAATCTGACAGATTTCAGTCCAGCAGTTTCTCACCCCAGGTTTCTCAGCAGTCTCTCTGCTCCTCAATCAGCTATTCCAGAAAGATAAAAAATTTGCATGAAGTTCTGCATTGATTACAAGACAAAGGCCCAACTCTTCCAAAGAGGACAGAATTTAAGAACCCAAAGGTCAGTTTCATGTAGCCAAAGCTGCTCATGTTAGGGGACCTTCCAGCCCACCCCCCTGCTCACAGAAGTGAAATCCCAATGGAAAGTAGATGTGCAGACCCCCCTCTTTGAAAGAAAACCAACACTGAATATCACTAGGTCTATTATTTTCCTTTCAGATGTAATTATGGTGTACTGCTATCCGAAAACCATCATTACCAGAATTCCAGAGTGTCCTTACGGATGGGAGGTTAACCAGCTGGCACTTGGTGGCATTTGCTACAATGGGATCCACGATTCGGGATATTACCAGTTCACAATCCCGGACCTGTCACCTAAAAACAAATCATACTGTGGGACACAGTCAGAGGTATGGCTATCCAGGTCAGCATTTCTGAGCCAGACCTGGAATTCAACTGGACTCACTTGAAAGAGTCCCGTTGGCTTCGTCTTGGAGCAGGCTTTAAGTACTGATGGAAAGAGGAGACAAACTCCAGTATCAGGGAGAAGGAAAGATCAAATAGTCATGCCTTGCCTCTACAGGCAAAACACTCACAGGGTCAGAGATACTGGTCTGTGTGTTAGTCACCCATCTGCACCTGTATTACACAGAACATATATAGAGTAAGGCAGCATAGGCAGCATGGCACATAAAACCATGTTTCCTTGGGGGTTGTGTTTTGTCACCAGATCAAGCCTTCACATTTCAAAGTATGAAGTTGTTCTTGATGCCTCAGAGACTCACTACCACCTACATTTCTCTGTCTTGCCATCCACAGTTCAAGAACCCTGTTTATCACTTCTACAACTCCATTGTCTCCAATGACACATCCATAATTGTGAAGAGCCAGCCTGTGAATTACTCCTTCACCTGCACATACAATGCCAACTACCTGGTGAATCAGGCTGCCTTTGACCAAAGGTATGTCCTCTTCTGGGGGCACCCCTCACCCCACCTTCAGCACCACACCTCACTCATACACCAACTTTGTTATATGTCCTCAGGGTAGCCACCGTCCACGTGAAGAATGGGAGCTCCGGCTCGTTTGAAAGTCAGTTGTCCCTCAACTTCTACTCTGTAAGTCCTCTTTGCCACCCAGCTTGTTCTCCTTCAGCTTTCACAGGCTTCAGTCTAAGAGCTGGAAAAAACCCGAGTGGCTGCTCCTGACTTCTGTGTGTCTCAGAGCACATCACCAGCCTCTAACAATTACACTGGGGTTTGCAGGAGACCTTGTTTCTGCTGATCAACAGGGATGTAGTTAACAGAGCAGACACACGCCAGCTCTTTCAATCCCTTCAAATCAGGCAGATTTTTTTCTGTTGAGAGATACATTTCTAACACACTGACAGGTTTTATGGGAAAAAGCAAACCTAGTTTGTAGTCCCAAAGAGCAGCATGTACCTGCAGGCACTGCTGCTACCCCACAGTCACTGTGATACAGCAAAGCTCCATCCATCTCTCCTGAAGTTTGCTTCTTGGTCCTCTCACATGACAGATATTTCACATTCCCCAGAGATCTTTAGGTCATGCTGGAATTGTGTTCCCAACAAAATGTTATCCCTGGATATCACGCCAATCATATGAAACATCTCTCTCCTCCCCAGAGCTTCTGGAGTCTATTTTGACCACCAAAGCATGCTCAAAAAGCACCAAAGCCACCTATTTCAGCAGAGCTAGAAAAGGCATAGCTAATAACATACCGTGTTAGACTTATAGGCCGGTCAGAGGGAGTATTTAGCACAAGGCAGACTGATGGAAATCTCCCCCCTGCCTTTTGGGCACCAATTGATCACTAACCATTTGGGAAGCCTTGGGATGGCACGTGAAAACCCGCGTGGTCTACTCTTCTGATATCTGGCACACCGGTGGTGTACCCTGGCAAGGTACCACACTGCTCCTTGTCAACTCCTGACAGAACAGCTGCAAAAACAAGTGACAGAGTGAACAATGGATCTCTGGTAGGGTTTTTTTTTCTTTTGGCCAAATGACTGCTTTGTTCTAGTGGCCACGGAGCTCCCAGGAGTCACGGAGGGAGCAGACGGGCTGTTACTCATGTTTTCCCCCTTAGCACAAGTACAAATCAAGCTCAGAAAGCTAATGGACCGCTCTTTTGTTATTTTGTTCACATTTTCACTGGAGAGAAAAGGTTCATTTCAATGACGTGGTTTTGGGGTGGGGTTTGTTCTGGCAAAATGGAAATAAAAGATTTATTTTGCCTAGCTATTGATCTCTGCTTCTCCAGAGAGAACCCTCTGCCTCAGGTGGGCCATACCTCCAGGTGCTCCATGTGTCCATTTCCTCAGGCAGAAACAGAGCCCAAGATGCAGCGTAATTCAGTGGAAACACGTCAGTCTCCCCTGCCCTTTAGTCTGTGACACCATTAACCACCAAGCTGCATCATGAGGGGCTGGAAACTGAATGGAAATCAGACCTTCAGCACTGAAACCTACTGTGAAGACAAGCAAGACAGCACCCTAAAACACTGTGGAGCAATAGAATTTGGGAAAAGAAGCACTATAGCGGGTTCAACTCATTTTAGCACAAGGATTGTCAGAAGTTTTGTGATAGGACTTCTGCAAGTTCTCTCCTTTGGGAGAAATTATTTGGTTAAATGAGAATTTCTCAGGGCACTTAACAGCCATGGATCACTAATCTAAGTACAGCCTCGAGCCTTAACTTTGGTGCATCCAATCTATCAGATGCTGCGGTGCCTCACAGCCCCCTCACCGTGACAGTGAGGAAAGGTGCATAAGAAAATCAGTACCAGGGAGCTGAGCAAGAACAGCAGGGCAAGATAAGTCCAGCAGCTCCAGAACTACACGTACCTGCATCCCGCTGTGTAGATTTAACTAAGTAAACTAACGCTGTGACTAAATGTGGTGCTTTTTATATAGCTCTGGTGCTAGCATCATCATGATCTGTAATAAAAAGCGGTGGGATTTAGGTGGGTACTTCAGTGTATTTGTAAGCAAACTGTCTCACCTGAGCACCACACACTGTGGTGCTGTTAGCAGGCTGGCTTTCTAGCAGATGAAGAACTATAGCTGACAGAGCTCTTTCTGCATGCTCGTGTCCCCTCAGCTCCCACCATGCTGGCCACCACAAACAGAAAGCACAGAGCACTGGACCTTTGCAGGCAGGTACATGATTTCTCTTTGTCTTCATTCTTTTTCCCAGCCCCATTCCTTACAGTCATCTCCAGTCTCTCACCTCACCACCTCTGGTAGATCAGAAGCAGCAGCAAGCCTGCTTCTCACGCAGGCTGTAACACATACCAGAATCCAAAATACATCAAATTGTCACTTATTATCACTAACCAAAAATTAAAAAAAAAAAAACAAGACCAAACCAAACCATTTTTAAACACCATCTTGGGCTTGCAGTAGTCCTGTTACTAGTTATAGAACTTGAAGCTTGCAGGTAGTAAGAACCCAGATTTTTGGAGTCCATCTCTCCAGAGCCATCTGAAGTTACTACATGCCTTTGTTTTGCATTACTAGTAATGTCTGGTGCTTTTTCTTTGTCTTTCAAAGAACGCCAAGTTTTCAAGTATAAAAGAAGCCCCTTTCGTCGTTGAAACATCAGAAATTGGTTCTGACATATTTGCTGGAGTGGAAGCTAAGGGCTTAAGCGACAGGTAGGCAAGGGAAGGAGTAACTAATAAACTGGAAATCATGACATTCCTTGCTAATCTGGGCCTTTTGACTCCCCAGGTTCAAAGTTGTTCTCAACAACTGCTGGGCAACTCCCTCTTCTGAGTATTTCTACCAGATCCACTGGCCTCTGATCACCAAGGGGTAGGTGCTGGTGGGACCTGGGGGAGCACCTCTGCCCACCCCATCTCAGAGGATGACAGAAAGCCAGGGGCTGGGGAATGAGGGGGCAATAGAGAAGCTGGCCCACGGCAGGGCATCTGTATCCGGACTGTCAGCTCTGGAGACATTTCAATGAAGCCACGGAGGCTCTGACATTGCTTCTCCATCCACACCACAGGTGTGCCACAGACAACTCCATCCTCGTGCATGAAAATGGGAAAACAAGCCGGGCCACGTTCCAGTTCAACGCGTTCCGCTTCCGTAACATCCCTAAACTGTCCAAGGTCTGGCTGCACTGCGAGACGCACGTCTGCGACAGCGAGAAATTCTCCTGCCCGGTGGTAAGACCTTCCTCCCAGAGAAACACAGAGTGCTAAATTTAGATGGCGGATGTTGGGACCTTCCTGAGGGCATGTTGGGTGCAGAACCAGTGCCAGAGCTTTCAGTAGATGGAGCCACCACCGTACGTGAACCCGAGTGGCCAGCCGTGCACCCTGACCCCTGTCATGCCACAGGCGCTGTATGCAATGTTGATAAACTTGTTTAAATGTATTGAGAAATAAGGTAGACATTCAAAAACTCAGCTCTTGTCAATATCCCAGACTACAGTCCTGCTGGACAAAGAGCTACAGTTAAATACGAACCTGGAAAAAAAAAAAAAAGAAAAATGAAAAGCTAAAAAAAAAAAGGGTGAAAGTAGAGTTTTTTCCATTGCACCAAATATCTCGGTGCTGAGGGCACACTGGGGGCAGTGGGAGAGACTGGCTCGAAACACATTGCTAGTCGAACCAAACCTGCCAGTCCCCCCTGCCCAGGACAGTCCTGCAGTAATCACTGCCCTTGCAGCCGTCCTGTTCTCATGAAGTACAGTACATTGTCACCGGAGCAGGAGCCGAGGTTGGAGAGCACGTTCTGGTGACCTCAGATGGGGGTGAAAGGCAGGCACAGGGGGGTGCAACACTGCTTGCACCAACTGCTGCAAGGGTGAGGGCTACTAAAGTGTCTTTAAAGACTTCTCTCTCCCTCCTTCAATAAGTGAGAGCTTCACTATTCTTTTTCTCACACAATGAGTATGTCATTGCTATAAAATAAAGCCAAATTTCATTTAATCTGAAATTAAAGCACAAAATACCGCTTGGCCAACTTGCTGTCATTTCAGCAACAAGTATTTTTTGCTGGAGAAGAGAAAGCATCAATTCTGGTCAAACAAGCTTTTATTTCTGAACCCTTTTTCAGTCTAGGAGGCAAATTAAGATAGTAATTTATTACCCAGCCTCAGCATTAAGCAGAGGGCACTGATTTGTGCAAAACGTGCACATTTAACAAAATTGCATTCTTAGAAATTTTGTTTCAAAGAAAAAAAAAATAATCTGGACTTAGATTTGGGTGGTTTTTAAAGATTTCTTCAACTTTCCATCCAGCCACCAACCGGGGTTAAAAGAAAACACAAAAGCAGTACTTCTTTCTGACGCTGCTGTCAAACATCTACATCACCCTCGCAGGCACAGGCTGGAATTCCCTGCTCGCCCTCCAACGAAGGATAATTGCTCGATCAAGCTGACATCCCCGAGTCCACCCCCAGCCCCAAAATGCAGCTGGTGGTCTGCTGCAATTAAGGTTGAACCAAGCTGGGGGTCTGTGCTTACAAGCAACTCATAACCAGAATTACCACACGCTGAGTTTGTAAAAAACATGTCCCCAGCTGGGGATCTGCAAAGGTCAGGAGATGGACAAGGACCTTTAATCTGTAAAGCACAGGCTCCAATACAGACCTTGTCAGCTGTGACAGGCATCATTAGTGCTAGACATGAGATGATCTATATGGAAGGGATTTAGTGCTTTCTGTTTCTACCCAATGGGCAACAATTATAATTAGCAGTAAACAACAACAGAAGCCTTCAGAGAGGTCACGGGTTAAATAGATGGAGCTCGGCTCCCCCATTCCTTCTTGACAGGAGGTTTAAGGCAGGGTGGAAAGGGCAGCCCAGGAGGACCTGTGATTAGCAAACAAACACCCATCTGGGATCCTGCCATCTCACAACTGAAAAGAGCACTTACACTGACAGTCACTGTGAGGGCCCTGGCACACCAAAATCCTCAGAAAACACACTGCAAAGACTCCCCTTAAATTTCCGCTGCACCAAAAACCCACGAGAATTACAGGGGAAAAAAACTCCCTAGAAAATTTGCAGCAATGTTGACACAGATTTCCTTTCCTTGGTTGAAAACCTGAGAGTTGGGCTGGTAATCTTTAAGGATTTTTTTTTTTGGTGACATGGCTTTCTCTCTCATTTCTTGAGACATGTGACAAACGGAAACCACGCATGGAGCAAACCGGAGGTGTTCTAGTGGCGGAGATCTCTGTACGCAGTAAGTGACTGGGTTTATGGGGTATTTCCCACTTTGGGAAGCAAGGAAGTCGGGAACCACCAGTGACTCCGGAGGAAGCAGAGGGAGCTGAATCCTTCTGCCAGAGCCCCTTCCCTCGTGGCAGCAGGAGTCTGGAACAGAAGTTGGTCCCCTCCAGGCTCAGGGCTCTGGCAGAAGAGCTCAGTGAAGCTCTCCTCATTTACAAAGTGAGTAAAGGAACCCATTCAGCACTAATGATAAACAGCCACACCACTTACAGACCGAGTTAGCAATGTAAACTCAGCTCACCTGCGTTTGACCTCAGGGACAGCCCAGACAGGTCCCATAGATGGAATGGGACTGGGAGAGAGGTCGGGCTCAGGAGCAGCAGGAAAGCTTTTCTTTATCCTGTGGGTTGGTACCTCAGCATAAGCCTAGCCAGGAGGTTAACCCTTTGTGCCTGTCCCTGCTGATACACCAATTGAACCGCCACCATGTTTTCCAATATAAAATGCCTGTTTCCTCTAACTGCTGCCTTCTGGAGGCACCAGGAATTTACCCCTGAACTAGTTTAATTCTGTGGATCCAGCACATCTTTTGGACCAAGTCCTTGGAAGACGGGATGCCTAAATCATGTTTTCAATAAAGCCATTTCTTCTAGTTTATCAACTTCATCCACACCAACCTGAGAGCCAGTCTAAAAAGGCAGCATGATTATAATTCAGTATGTTGCACCAGTAAAACCTCATCAATTTTAAAGACAAAAGAACTGATGAGATTTATAACTTCAGACATTAAAGTCGAGAGGAAGAAACATTCTGAATTTCAAAATGTGGCAAATGTTATCTGTTCACTTCTCCAACACACCCTAATGCTCTTTGCCCTATTTTAAGCATGCTATCCTAATGTTGTCTTTCTTTTATTTTATACAGGCAAAGGTTTATCCAGATTTTACACACTCTCAGGTAAATAGCAAAGTATCACATTTAAAATATCAATCCCAAATATGGATTTTGAATGACTCTTAACATAAAACCCATAGCTCAAAGTAGGACCTGGTAAATTTGTCAGAAATTGAAACATTTCAAAATTAAATTTTATTTCTTAACATTCTACACTTTGTTTTTCTCTTGGCACATCCCTCACTCTGGACAATAAAACCATACCAATAACTTCCAAGACTGAACACTCCTTCCTCTTATTTTCACACCCTCTTCCCAAACAGGAACAAGCATCTTTCACTGGGTTAACTGAGATGTCTAAAAGCCTTTCTATTTAGAGAGGGTTTGAAAAAGCCCTTTCAAAGCCTATTTGTTCAAACTTGATATGGTGACAGGGCCACATTAGGAACACGCAGATGCATTGATTAGGGTTGGGAAGAGAATGTGAAAAGCACTTGCCAATTAAGTACTCACATTTAGTCTGTTTCTCTTGCAGATATCGTCTTCCACCTACTCTTTGTGATTGGATTTTGTGCTGTTTTATTATAAAACACAGCCCAGTTGTGTTTCTTAACTTTTCCCAACCCTGTTGGACCTGGACTTCTTTACTGAAGATGTTTATTTTACACAGGGAAAAAAGAAATGAAAGTTACAAAAAAATCCTTGTGCACCACTTTACCAGATAAATAAAACATTCCATGAGCTTTGCGCCTTGAATACGGGAGAATCCCCAACCAGATTTGCACCTCCCCAGTCCCTGCAGGTGTTTGAAACCAGTGAAACCCCGAGGGTTATTGTATTCTGCCAATGCCTCCTTTTATGGAGTCGTGACACCAACAGTACTTGTTTCTATAAAGAACAGAAGGATATGCAAACTCAGCATTTTCCAACACCAAACTTCCCTTCAGGGTGTCCCTTTCCCTGTCAGTCTCAGTGTGGCACCAAACTCCCCTCCAGGCCTGGTCTTCCAAGGTCCTGGCTTGATCTGTGAAGCCTTTGAACAAGATGAAAACTAACTTGTCAAGGATAGGAGTGGAAAAAAAATGCTCTTCATGTAGGAGCAATTAGAAGGTCTTCTGAATTAATTACCTGACATTTCTTTCCTGCTTCTCAGCGTTGTCAGTACTGATTGGTTGGGGTAAGTGGAGCACAACATGTGCTGCAGTAGGTACAGCACTGTTTGGAGTGGGCTGTCTTGCTGACTGGGCAGGCTCAGTGCTCGATAGCTGCATGGTGTGGGTGCAAATTAAGCACTTCTGAGGTTGGAAAACAAGCTAATGAGCTTTACAGCTTCTTGGAGCCGTAGCTGGTGTCAGATACAACAGGGTGCAGGTGCTAGCTCTGCACCCGAGTAACAACTGCTCTTAAACAGCACTAAGAAGTCACTAGAAAGGGAAACAATGATTTCTAACGAGCAGGAAATACCAGGACATGAAACAATTTCTCAGCAGGAGTCATGGGAGGTTATTTACTTCCAGTAATTACTAAAATAGTATTGAACAAAACTCTTGAAAGTGAAAGAAACATTCCTAGACCTTTTCCATAAATCTTTCAAGATCCTAAATGTGAAATAAAGAATGACTATAGCTGTTGCACTTCCCATTCAGGAACAGTGGGTGTACCTGCGACTGCACGTATTGCAGCATAAGCACATCACAGAATTTTGGCTATTGCTTTTAAAGAGGAAACCTCCTGAATAATTCTATTAAATTAAGGATTTGAAGCTCACTATTCTTTTTGAAATCTCATTGTTATGAAGCTAACCCATAGCTACAAGACGCGTACATTACAGCCACCGTTATCAAGTACACACAGATTCCTCTTAGCATGGACTGAATTTGCTCCTCCGGGTATAATCTCAGTCCATGTGTATTTATAAGTAACTGAGAAAAATGAAGCTGTTTAGAAGCTGAAATGATAGCAGGCAGCATCCACCCTGGCAGCAGGCAGAAAACCCTTCTGTTGTGGAGACCTGCACTTGGCCATTACAGACAAGAGAGGGCACTCTCTTGACAGAATTGCCTGATTTGGACAGACCCGGTTTAGGAGCAGCTTTGTCACTTCAAAGCAATTCTTAGTGGTACAAGTTTGTAAAGCAGAGAGTGAGCTTTTGAAAGGTTTGTGCATCACAGCACATTTCGCTCAGAGGTAATGACCCTGCAGGTTTTTCTCCCCCATCTGCTATTTTGCCTCACTTTCCCTCCTCCCACTGACAGCCCAAGTTTCAACACCCCCTACCAAGTGGCTTTACCTTTTCAAATTCTTGTCCTTGCCAAATAAGACTAACCTGCTGCCTTCTTCTCCAAATCCTGCTGCTTTTGCCTTGCCTTCTCAACAGCCACTGCTCTCCCATCGTGGCTATTTTGCGCAGAAAGCCTTGAACAGAGTTTCCTTAGTAGGTTGATTAATTTTCTTCCTGATTATGCAATAAGTGTTGCTTTGGAACAAAACCTGCAGGATTGCAGCAGCTGTGAAGTGTGCCTGCGAATTCCCAGGCCACCTCCCTGCCCAGCGTGGGACGGAGCCTCTGGGCACACATATCTCCCACTCGGGTACTGTACCGACAGGGGATCACGCAGCCGCATGGCTGTGGGTGCAGGATGGGCAAAGCCCTACACCACCAAGCCAAATCTGGATCACTGTCTCCCAAGAGTCCAAAAATGGTTTATAGCTAAAACCAAACCAAACACAACTGAAAAACAGACTCCCGAGGTGACTGTGATGAGATCAATCTGGCAAAGAAGGCAGCAACCTGCGAGCAGGTTGAAGCTCCAGAAGTGAGCCACTTACAGTTCCTTAAGGAAGCACAAGTTGTCCATCCTAAATGGCATGTGTAAAAAGTATGGACAATAATTCACAGTTATTCTTCCTAAACCAGCATATGGCTCATCACTATTTAATCTGCTAAATACTATTTACATCACCAACGTCAGAAAATGCAGTGACTACCAAAGATACTAGCAGAAGCTGAAGCTTGATAGACTTCATGATTTCAGATGCACTATAACGATGGATCTTTTTTAGCTGGTGGGATGTGAAGATGCTTGCCTTGATCGCTGCATCTGAAAGTCTAATTCAGGCTCCTCAATACGGTGTGGGGAAAGGCAGGTTAGTTACAGGGGACACAGGTAATCTATTTAGAACTCAACATTTGTTTTCCCAAAGATTATGGTTTGGTTTTGTCCCAATTCTTCCTCCTGTTTGGGTGAACTCTAACAAGGCATGAGTTTGTATATGCTTCCCTTCCCACAGTTTGGCATTGTAATGCTAAAGCACAAGGCTATTGAGGTCATGACAAGAAGTAGGAGAGAAATGAACACACAGGTATCAAGATGGTAACAGCACAGTAGCACTAGTACAGTGACACACATTTACACAATGTTTTGTTCATTAAAGATGATAAAGATGCAAGATTCTCACCTGCAAACAGTAAACACCATTAACCTCAGTGGCCCTTGTTTGACAGTCACTGCAGATGCAAATAACAATTAAGAAGGTTTAACCAAAATTGCCAAAGAAAAAGTCAGATATAACACAAAATCCTCAGAAGTACAAACCAGCAAGCATGCCACCCGTGCAAGTCGGTACTTTCCATCCTTGACACTCTATATTCAGTGTCCCCAGACAAGAAGTGCCAGAGCATTATGACCCTTACTCCTGCCACCCCAAGTCCTGTAGTTAAAAAGCAGGCCCTGAGACTATCAAGTCAAAATTAATTATAATTAAGCATTATGTCTTATAACCTGTGTTGGAATCCCACAATTTAAAATCCAAACTTGAGAATGAATCCACAGTAGCTTGTGTCAGAGGACACACAGTTGGTTCTGCTGCAGAGATGCCAGACCAGGTCTGACCTGATATGGCCACACAGTGCATCCCCTGCAAGCTCAGCCCTGAAAGGAGTGAAGCCACATCAGGACTGGAGCCTTTCTGAGGGGCATCTCAGCTCAGTAGCCCACTGAGTAAATATTGCATACACTGCCAGAATTGACAATAAATAACACAATATAAACACAAGCAACCTCTTGGGTGCAGATAACATATATGGAAACTCCTTGTCTTAATCTTAATTTAAATACCAATTTCATCTCTCTATTCTGTAAGAAACATGACATTTCGTTTAAATGTCTCAGTCAGGAACAAGGAAAACCTCTACTTATCTCAGAATAGCATCATGAGAACCATGACTCGATACAGACAAAACAAATCCTAGAAGTAGATAGCCTGTATTAGGAGTGAACCTCCTCAGCCCATTCTGAAAATCCAATCTTTCAAAGTTATCTCCACCCAAAGGGCAGCTGTCACTCACAGGTGCAGAAGAAAAAATAGCTATTGATTGATTGAACTGCACAGCCCTTTCATGTAGCATATCCTTATGGCCCTGCAAAGGTCAAGACCAGTGGCTTCAGAGAAATAAATAATAATTCTTGCAGTCAGGCACTCAAGGGGGACACTTGTGCCCTGAGCTCTTGTCAGAGGCTTCATTGCACCCTGAAGCACAGAGATCAGCCTGTTTCCCAAGACATTTTTCTTTATTATTATAAGGAAAACCAGGTACCCCTTGAATGTCTTAACTTGATCTTGAAAAGCAATTACGTTAGAATCTAGAACTGGCACATGTCTAAGTGAAATGCTGCTCAACTCCCCTATATGAAGCACCACCTGCAATGCAAACAGCTGCTCTGTGGTGTAACCAGTCTCCAGCCTCAGCAGACTGATTCCCACACTGAGCAGCTTGTGTCTCCTGTCCTGCCGAATTTTCTCTGCGTGTGGTTTCATCCACAACACCCTCCTCCCACAGGCTGGCTCCCTCTGGGCATTGACACGCTGTGACACAAAACATTACTGGAAGGGATCCCACCCTGCTGCAAGTCAGCCTGCTTTCTCGCTCACCCTCCCCTGCTCTAACTGGAAAATAACAGAGGCCTTTCTCTTCAAGGAGCAAACAGACAAACACACGTCAACACTCCTAAGACACAGAGATGGAGGATGTGTATCATATCGACCTCATTTTTAATCAGACAATTAAGCCACAGTAGGTAGCACAGACTCGCCAGTAACATGGCCCTGAAATATGTTTGGGGAAGATCCCGCAGATTTAAATCCCATTCTGCTGTTCCACAAGCGCATTCAGTAGGGTCCAAATGATGCAGTGCTGCATGATGGGAAGTGGAGCACGTAGATCCTATTCCTTGGTGAGCACCAACGGTGAGGTCTAACACTAAAGCAGAGGTCTTATCACTGAGCAATGTTTGCACAACACTATAAATTTACATGGTGATTAATAAGCCCCGATAAGAGCATTCTGAGCACGTCTCATTGTCTCTATGCCCAACACTTCTGTGCTAGCACCTCGTAGTGAATACCTCAAAGTACTCTAAAAACAGTACCTGATTCACCTGGAAAAGTTAATCTTTCCTTTGCAACATGAGAAAAACAGGCAGAATGAAGAGAGCAGGTCAAGGCAAGGGCACACATTGGATCAGTACTTATTCCAGTCGAGAGGAGTGTTACTTGAGTAAAGAAATAGTCAACAACGAAAAATATTTAGCCTGATCTGGTATCTCTGAAGATGAGTTGTGAATTGAGAAAACTTGCAAATTTTGCATTTCAGAAAATCATAGAATCATTTAGGTTGGAAGAGACCCTTGGGATCATCAAGTCCAACCATCAGCCCCGCTCTATAAAGTTCTCCCCTACACCAGACCCCTCAACACCACATCCAATCTACTCTGAAACACAGTCAAGGATGGTGACTCCACTACTTCCCTGTGCAGCCCATTCCAGTAACTGACCACTCTTTCTGTGAAGAATTTTTTATTAAATAAATCACTAAATAGATAAATGTCACCTGTACAGACAATCAAGACAACAAATGTAAGGGTTCTGATACACAATTTATTATGTACCTGGTGACCCAGAGTAACAAATCACAAGCACCCATAGGTAAAACTCAAAGTTTAAACTACCTGAAGGTAGTTTAGACCAACAAGTTTTACTTCACACTTGTGACAAGTGTGCCTCTGGGCCTCAGCGGGTGACAATCCTTACCCTCTGATGTACCCAGACCTCCACCCACAGCTCACAACCCGCCAGACTCCGGCTGTTTACCCATGTGTAAAGGCCAAAAAAGCAGATTTAGCTTCTCTCAGAATGTATGTCCTGTCTCAAAAGTAATCACAGAGCTCAGGAATTTCACAGACAGAACAGCTGTTTTTACAGTGCAGTTGATCCAGCTCTGGACAGGTAAGCCACTAGCCACCATACAAGCATTGCCAGTAGCTTCTAGCTTTAACAACAAGAGGAGCACAGCTATACTTATTGCATATCTGAGATGTGGGCTGCAGAGAGCAAACACATCTGAACATTCAGCCCTACAGTGACTATTTTGCAAAATGTAAAGAAAAGCTGGGGGGGGAGGGAACCTGAACTGTTTTGACATTACTATATCAACGGTCCCTCGCTGGGCTAAACTGACTTTTTATTCAGGCTTTTTTACTTCTGAGAGATCTTCAACCACTTCACAACTTTTTCTGGCAGATGTAGAAACCAGTTTTCTCTTCACACCCATTAATAGAGCATAAAAATGCATCTGCCTACTGAGTTATAATAGCAGAGGTCCCTCTCCAAGGCCAGCGGAGGAGTCACGATGAAAGCTTTGCTACTCCATGACTATGTGCTCAATAGCCAGAAAGTGCCAAACACCAGGTGCTTTAAGGATGTGCTAGAAGAGGCTGTAGAGGTCACTCAGGAGACTGACCATTTGAAAGGGGATGCTGAGAGAACACAAACTGCAGCTCCACCAAGCAATGAGCTGCTCTCTCCAGTGAAGCTGGAACGGAGGAAAAGGGATAATGTCTTTAGTGAGCACTGTTTCTAAGACTCTATTTCCTTCATTTGCCCTGATTTGTTTTGGCAATAGGCAGAAGTTACTGAAAGCATTTTCCAAACCCTCATTAGGAATGAAGGAAAGATGCAGAGAGATCACTGCCCATCAATGCTGACCAATATCACCCTCCTAGTTCTTCCATTTCTGATATTCCTTTGTATCCTCCATTGGCTTTTGTTTCTTAATTTCAAGGTTGTTTGAGCAACACTTTGGTTAGCAACACATTTGTGCAGAGTTTCAATCAAAAAAACCTGGGCAACATAGATGACAAAAACTGATCTACCTTTTCTCTGCCACCAACTCCACCAGTCCCTCCAAACAATCAACATATTTTTCCAGTTTGCTCACCATGTTGTCCAAGATCCTAATGAGCCTACTGGGGCATATACAACAAGGTCACAGTTGTTTATTGCCTGGTGCCAAGCAACACAGCACATAGTACATATCCTTTCAGATTCCAACAGTTTCCTCCTGGTGGCTGGATTTCAGGTCAAGGGAGGGAAAAACTTGTCTGTTCCATATTCCAGGCCTTTTCATGAGGTGTCATAGTCTGATCATGCTTGGGTCCTCCTACCACATGTCTTTGCAGAATCTAGATAGACAGCTAATTAATTGTTTCTCACACTAGTCTAAAGGGGTAGTTTGCTGAGGGAAGAAATAATTTTGAGGGAAAATAATTTTCCCCATCTGGTATAACTTAACACTGGCCTTACTGGAGCAGAATAAAGGTTCATCTAATTCAAAAGCTTCCCTGTGACCGGGACCACCAGCAGCTGCTTACAAAAAGCGCAAAAGCAACAGACCGTTTACACAGTGAATCTCAGGATCCCCTGTAACAGCTATTGTAACCTACAGCCTTTTTGCAAGACACAAAGCTGGAGGCTTGCAACCTGGCCAAATTATAGGATCATAGAATGGTTCAGGCTATACTCTCCTATAGGCTATTATACAATATAATACTGAGATACTGAAAGGAATAAATGCAATTACCTGAGAGAAGGGGTTGCAGGGATGGAAGGTCACGGTTAGCTCCTTTTTAGTAAGCACAGCTGCAAAGGAGGAGGCACGTTTATATATTTTATCTTTTTAGCTTATTTTGAGGCTTTCTATGTGTATCAAGATTAATGTGACCTATTTTGCTTCAAGAAGAGACAAATATTAGAATTGAGAAGGGAGACTATTGATATAGCAAAGTACCCAGGAGGCACTCCATCACCCATGACTCCTGAAGCAACCACAGACTGCAATAAATAAAAATAAAAATAAAAATAAAAATAAAAATAAAAATAAAGAAAAAAAGACTAGCTTGCTATTTGCTTAATTAACATGACATCTGGTTTCAACTGGATATTAATTGCCTTCATTTCCTGCTTTAAACCATCAGATTGTCACTGTGGGCTGTTGAGCAGCTCTACCACAGCCACATTTGAGAGGTGAACAAACAACTCCTGCACATTTCACATGGTCTACAGAGCACTTTTGATATCTGTCAAACAAAAGGTACAATGTATTTGTGGTAACAAGCCTTTCACAAGTAAGCAGAAGTCACCCTTCATGGCTTGCTTCTCGACCACTTTTTCCACAGGGAAGAAAATCAGTCTCTGTATTTTCATCCCAACAAGCTCTTAACATGGTGATGATCCTTGCACCGCACTTCACACTCACTGGGATGGCTGCAGGGACAAGTCCTTGATTCTGTTGATAATCTCTGGACACAGAAAGCATGATTCATCATGATCCCACATCCTCATATAGCTATTTTCATTTTATTATTACCTGTATTTGATTCAAAATGTTTATAACAAGAAAAGGGCTGTGTCCTTCCCAGAAAGGGTTTCAGCTTCCCACTTAGGAAAACTTTCAGAGAACCAGTAGAAATCAGTGCCAGAACTTAAGCAAACATGAACATCAAATAAAAAGAAATTGTCTTCTAAATACGCAGTGAGCAGAGAGCTGTCATGTGAGTGCTTTAGATACACTGGAGAAAAGAGCGGCCATGGTTGCTGAAACACATTTAAACTGCCAAGGAATTTTGCTGAGCTACTTGAAATTTTGGGCTTGGTGGAAGTAGGGGGGACTTTGAGTGGTGCATGTGCTTAGGTTTTTTGGTAACAGAGTTTGCAACCAGTGATAGGATCTCCATCTAACATTAGAAATTCAAGGAAGAAATTACTAGTAAGCTTAGATAAGTTCTCTAATCTTGTACAATATTTATCAAAAGCTCAAAATCCATACAAGGTGACATCTGTAGTAAGCAGATACATTACTCCAACTATACTCATCTCAGGCATTCTGTGTTTCAATGCAAATACAGTAAATACAGCTCCATCGGGATGTAAATATGCACTTCCAAACCACATGAAAGATAATTCAAAACAAGCAATATAACCTGGCAACAATGGCTTCAGAAATCCCTGCTAGCTCTCTTCTCCATCCAGCAAACTTACCCTCCTGGAAGAGCTCCTGCTTCCCATCAGCCTACACAATACCACAGTTCTGCTATGGCTACAAGTCATTGCCCCATCAACTTTCAGACATCTGCCAGTGACTCTGGCCACCAGCTGATCCTGGTGCTGATGCCTAAATCCAGCTAAGTGGTACCTAATAACAGACCCAGCTCACAGACCCACCAGACCCAATTGTGCTGTACAAACAGAATAAGAAGGGCAAGCAGGAAACTTAAGTGCTAGGAAGGATAGGGCAGTGCCAACAGACTGCTGTAGAAGTTTGTCTTTGAAACAATTTTAAATTTAAGAACCTTCAGCCTAAAATAGATGAAAAAAAGACAGAAGGGAAAATGGAATAGTTATGAGGAGAGGCTCTAGAAAAAGCAAACTTTACACCCCCAACAACCAGAACTGATCACAAAACAAGGGCAAACTGGTTCAAGTAACCACAGGGGAAGAACCGGGTTAGACATTATGTCTGATCAGTGACAGGCTGACAATTCTTTTGCTGCAGCTCTGCCATTGCAGCTCTCTATTTGTGGCCAGATATTAAAAGCAGCACTGTGCCCCAGGGCACTGTAACTCAGGCACTGAGCCCGGGTTTCCATCTCAAGAGTGAAACAAGATCCTCATTCCTTTGTAATTGTCACCTGAAGGCTGGGCACAATTTAATACAAGACTGCCCAGTTGCTGTCACTTCTTAACATTTTATGGCTTATAAAAATATCAGGATTAAGATTTTTCTTTTATCAGTTATAAGTGGAGGAAGGCATTGTTGCAGCCAAACATGACTGTCACTGTGCAGCACCCTGTCAGCTTGCTTCACTCTCACACAATCTTTGGCATCACTTCACCACCTTTGCACCATTCTGGCAGCAGAGAGCAACTGGGAAACTGGTTTGATCAGTGCTGGCGGAGTCTGTGAGGTGTGGTGCTGCCTGGGCTGGGCCAGCCCTGCCATCTGTGCCCTCACGTTCCCAGAGAGGGTTTCAGCCGAGGAGTTTAAAACCTGTGAAAAAACAGCCTGAAGGATTGCCTGCTGCTTATCGTGGAGCTGGACCAGAGGATACTTTTGACAAGATTGGGGCTATTTCTTTACTATTTTTTAACTTGCTCACAAATCCAGATGCCCTTCAGGGCTCCTACTTAATCAAACAGTTCAGTTTTGTTTATGTGAACCAGTTCTGGAAGACGCTATCTTTAACTTACGGTTTCATCCTTCCAAGCCTTAGTTCTCATCTCGCATACGCACACCCTTCTCCCTGCCCTCCCCTTCCCCCCCTTTTCTTTCTTTTCAGGGTGACTGTGCTCACCACAAACTTCCGTCAGTTAACATTTATAAAAGTCATTGCCATCCTTGGCAAGAGCAATGCTTTCCTCGCTCGCTGAAGTGCCTGAGAGTTCAGTTCTTGTGACTCTTAAAAATACTCGCTTGCAACCAAGTTTGGGATTATCCTTATGAAGTGCAGAAAGTGGCCTGTCTTTGGGAGGAAAGGCATGTAGCCAGCTGACAGACACGATTTATTAAGTGTAACTGCAGGCAGGTGCAGATAGCTCTTTAAGAATCTATTTCTACTTTGTTTCTTTCATTTTTACTTTATTTTCTGAACTGTGGGGGACACACAGTCCCAAACTGCTCTGTCATCTAAAGCTCACCACCAGCAGCTTTTAAAAGTGGAATGCTTTGTTCTCCACAGAAATTTCAGAAAGTAGATGATGAGCTACAAATAAAATATTTTGGAAGGGGGAGAGAAGTAAAGCCTATTAAAATATAATTCCTTCATCAAAAATTATCTTTGAGAGAATACTGATAGTGGAAATTTCCCAGCCACCTGTAAGGTATGTTTTCTAAATGCTCCTCTCTCCCAGTTCATCAATGTGCACTGAGCCAGCGGGAAGACAAGGCACAAAGTTGTGGGTGAGAGCAACCCGGTCAGTCTCAGCTTCTCTCTGCCTTTTTTGCTGCATGTTAAACTGGGTGTTCCCCCATTAATTTCTCCTATTTTCCTTCTAGAAATTAATCCCAATCTGCAGAGCAAGTGGACATTTTACCCTCCTCAGATTGTTCAGGTGTAATAGAAGTAGTTGCTGAATACAGATAGTCAAAGGATTGGTATTTTACTGCAAAGTTGTTTAAGAAATACATAGTTTATATAATGCATTTAACAGCTCTGCTCACATCAAAGCCAACAGGATCCAAGCCTGCCTGGGGAAGAACTGTTGTTAAATCACTGTTCAGACTCCAGTTATATCCAAGCCCTTCCATAAGCTGCTGCACAGACAACAGATCTGCATCATGACATAGTATCTCAATCTCCAGTCTAATTAAGAAGTGACCATACCTCTTCTTCCATCAGCTGTTGCCTTCTTCTGAGAAAGGCCTTATGTTATCTACTGGGGGTGATATGGCTGAGGCATCCACGCTCCCTGAACAATCTGCTGTGCCCAGCAAAGCCCAGAGGAGCCATTGAAAGCAGTTTTCAGGACAAGACTTGCTTTCCTGACCCTTCTGCTGACTTGTTCACTGGTCTGCAGGAGCCAAGGGGGACTTAGGGCAAATGGATGAAGTAAATACATCACTTTTCAAAGGCACATTGTGGTTGTGCATGTTCAAAAGAAGCAGAAAGCATATCCAATGGAGGTGAGCACCAAGAGCTGAGGATATACAGCTCCTGTTCTTACACCACATCTCTCCCTTCTGCTCAGCAGCCTTTCTAAATGTGTTTTCATTCTCCAGAGCAGCTGGGCTAATGAGCTTGGTCAAAGCACAACACTCATTCTCAGTTTTGCACTAAATCAGGACACTCCACCAAATAATGTAGATGTGCTTAGCACCTTCCAGCAAGGTTTGTAATTCAATGGAAACACTCAGGACGGACATATCCTTGCTTAATTTCCTCTGCTTATTAGCAGAGGAAGGGACAACGGACATTAAAAAGTAGTTTCCCTAGAATGCCAGGTAGGGGACAGCCTGCTTATTGGCTGATGAACTGACTGAACCACGTGGGACTGGCCCCAAGCCAGCAACCAGTGATGGTGATGCAGCTGGTCAGATCACAAAACCATTGCATCTTACTCAGCTTCCGCTGCCTGCCTGCCCTCAAGCAGAACCTCTCCTTAACCAAGCAATCTCACAGTGACCTGGACTTCAAAGGAAAACAAAAGGTTATTTGGAGAAGTGTCTAAGGCAAGTGGGTCATTGTCAGAACTGCCTGAATCCAAATTGGAGGCACTGATCTCAAACTCATTTAGTGACAGTTACAACAGTACATTTAGCTATTGCCTCAAAATACAACTATAGCTGGTACAGGGTCACAACTCCTACAACTATCCTTCCAGGTACAACCTGTGATAGGAAGCAGCTTGTTGGTTAACTCCAATTGTATACAACCAGGAATGTTTACCACACAAACTGATTTTATTGCAGCCAACAATGTCAAACCTCTTCCTCTGAAGACAGTGAGCTGTGACAGGGCTGCCCCTTCAAGTACTACCTAGTTAAAATTATGCTTTTCCTAGATCTCTTCCAAAAAATCTAAATACTTAGTAGATTCCCCAGGAGAGCCAAGGGTGACCAGGAGGACATGCTTGTAGGCTTTGAGCACACCGTGTCCTAAAACCAGAAACAGTGCCCCTCCTCTGGCATGCAATTGGTAACTCCAGCATTTAATCCAATCAATCTCCTGGAAAAGACTAGAAGTTAAAATCAGCTTACTGGTGGGCTGTGAGAACTTTAATGCACTGGTTTGTTTCCTCCTATAAAATGGTTAAGTTCATCTTAACTACATTGCTGCAGATTTTAAACTGTTAAACAAAGACAAGCCTCCCGTTTAGCAGATCTGTTTAACTTCCACCATAATTGACTGACATCTGAAGAGCTGCAGGTTAAAACAGTGATTGCAAGTGTGAGGGTGAAGCACACACAGTCATTTCCCTCCCAGTTTGTCACAGAGCAAACAGAGCTACCGATCACTGCTAATATTATGTGAACTGAATCTGTCACCCCATAACAAACACGTACATACAGAATCTAACCACAGGTGTGTCCCTGGAAAGCCTGCTGGGCTGCAGTTGAGTAGATAAACATGTATTACTTGCTGAATATCAGTTGGTTGGTTAAAGATCTTGTGTGATGGGAAACGAAGCATTTTCTGGCTGCTGGAAACTGCCACCAATAATATTTTATCCATTATTTAGTCCTGAAATTAAACCACTTGGAAGTAATACAAAAAGACTGCTTTTTATGCAAAAAGATTGCCAACTGCAACTTTGCTGTACAGAAAAATAACTTCTTGCAGAATATCAAACCAGATCTATCAAACTTTAGAAAAATCCCTGTGCAAAGCATTTCCTTAAGTGATGGTGGGTAGCAACCTAAATCAGCACAGAAACATCTGCAAACATCAGTGACAACTAAAGACAAGACGAAACAGCTTTATTCATCCTCTTATCTTCTCCCTCCTCTCCTTCTGAAAATTAATTTTCAGAAACAAATATTTTACTAAAAAGCTGTACAATATTTATTAAAACACCTGTGTTTGTTGTTTTTTTCCTCTGGCAATGTTGTATTCAAGCCCAGAGCTCCATCAATATCTTTGAATTTAGCAGCTTCCAGTTACACAAGCGAGCATTTTCCCATGTTTTAAACATGGAAGACTGTATTTCTCCCTCTTTCAAAACTAGGACTTCTCAAGAAAATAAAAAGTCAATTCCCCATATTTTTTTTCCAAATTTCTGAAAAAAGTTAGACATTTCCAATGGGGAAAAGCAGCAGCAAAAAGACCAAACTTCCCTTCCCCTCAACTGCTCAGGGAAAACCTCCCAGTTTTCATGCCCAGAACTAGTGACAATATCTTTCTGGCACTTGAGAGTCCAAAAGTAACTGCTGCCTCCAGAGCCTTCCCAAGGAAGAGACACATGCACAGGCTTTATTTTTATTGCTCCAGTGTCTGGCAAACGCGGGTGGGTGGGGAGACCTCCTCATTACAGCGGGTATTAACTGGTGCTGATAAACAGCAGTGACCTGAGCCCTGCACAGACAGCTGAGGCAGGGTTGGCAGCAGAAGAATGTGTCCCAGGAAAACCCAGGAGGACCAGCAAGGCCTTCTTTCCCGTTCCCTTCTGGAAATCAGCAGCCTGCAGGAAGGCACACCTCACCCAACACTCCTCACATGCCCAACCCTACCACGGACCGACCACCTCTCTTACCACAGACCCCACCATTGCAGCAATTAACCAAATGCAGTTTCTGCCTTCTCCTCTTCCATTGATTCATTCTCACCTGACTCTAAACAGCCTGAGAGGTGGAGGAGGAGAGTTTTCTGCCTTCCTTCTGATCTTTTGCTTTTACATGTATTTTCTGACTTGTGTCACTTATTGCATACTTCAAGAAGAACAGAGAGTTACCGTTCTGATTTGCACTGTCCTGTTGCAGTACTGAACACGCAGTCACGTCATGTCATGTGTGGGAGTGATTTAGGTCAGAGTTTATTATATTCCTACTTTCACATGTGAACACTTCTCTCCTCTCCTCTCCTCTCCTCTCCTTCCCTCCCCCCAGGAAAGAGCAAAGTGCTTAATCTACAGCAAGTGGAGCAAAGTCCTCCTCCTGCCCAGTCAGGATGCCCCAAGCAAAGGGGAAAGCAGCACATGCTATCAGCACGGTCCTGGGGCCAAGTACAATGCCAACCACAAGGCTGTCAAAAGATCATTTATTTGCATAGTTAGACTCAATGGTGTGTCCTTGGATTGTCTAATGCTGCAATACAGAATTATGTATCTTTCTAAGGGAACATCACTGAAGACAATATATCTGTATATTTAAAACATGTCGGTGAGTTTGGAAACTACCCAAGAGGTAGACTTTCAGTGATCACAGCTCCATAAATCACACACTTGCAAGATGGAACTAGCAGGTTCCTGCTGGGCTTAGATGCAGGACGCTGTGAAATCCTCCTGGGTACAGACTACCTAATTGGAGATATTCCAACAACTGGATCAGATACCCAATTAGATGCAGAGTTTTGCTCTTTGTGGATTAATTGCGTCTTTAAGCTACTGGTTACTCTAGATGGAGATGCCATTTGTCTCTGTGTCATAGTGTTCACCACACAGTAATCCTTGCTGGCTTGTGCTGCTGAAGTGTGTAACAATGAAGTCCATAAAAGAAATTGCGAAGAGGATGGCTGCACTATTAGTCACAATAGCAGTTTTCACTATTCACTAACAGCACAGTACCACAGCCGCTGTCTAGCAGAGAGGAACATTTCCTGTTTATAAAGCCCATTTGTAGTCTTTGGAAACAATACATATCCTCAAAAACTGACAGCCATTGACCAACTGTTTATTACACACTTGAATATTAACCCTAACAAACTAGGAAGCATATATTTACTGTTCAAACCCAAATATGCACTAAGGAAATAATTGCCACTTGCAACACTGTCCCATTCCTATATCCCATACTATAAGACACAAGTGCTGTGCCTCATACTCCTTTATTACCTCAGCACAGCAATTTCTTACCTTCTAGGTAAGAAAGGCTAAAATTCTGATAAAGCCAAGCTGATTTGTACTTAATTTTGCTCCTGCATTTCTTCTGACACCTTGCAAAAATACCACCCACATTCAACAGACAAAGGAAAACTCTACTTAAAACTGAAACTTACCTGCAGCAGATATGTCCTTGACATTTTCCTGGTGAAGGACTGCATCTTTTGTGCTGCACCTGAGCTTAGCAGTAACGGTGACATTGTCTGATCGTTCTCCCAGAGGTCCACAAACCTGCTTAATTCTACACAGCAACTTCAGGTGAGCTTCCAAGTCATACAGCAGAGGTCCTGCCAAAGGATGTTTGTAAAGTTCTTCTATCGCTGTAGAGGGGACAACATTTTGTTAGAAGTGTCAAAGAAGGACATTTTCCAGCTTTGCCATTTGGTCTAACCCAAGCATAGGGATAGTCCAGCCAGAAGGCCAAAAAACCTGGTGACACGAAGATAGCCTTTTACTTTGTTCAGAAAATGGAATACAAGAGTTATTCTGTAGTGCAACTCTCAATTCTTCTATAATCTCCACTAATCACAATTGCCTTTGGCTTCTGCTCTTCATCTCATAGGTCAGGTGGCTTGGTCCCCCCCCAGATTTCAGTTGTTTTCATACTTTATAGTACCATAATCAAATTCCAAAAGAAAGCTTGGGCTATTATCTAATAAAGTTATGATGCAGCTGAAAACTTACCGAACCTGGCACAAATCACAAAATCTGTCATTTTGTATTTTACAGGACAAATTCAAAGTTAAAAAAAAAAAATCATTTGGCTTGGTAAAAGAAGGTCAGTAAGAAAAAGAAAAAAGTAATGAAGCAAACAAGAATGTTGCCAGATGAAAGCCAACCGCTCTTCCACAGCAGCGTGTGGTGCTGTTTGCAGCAACCCTGGGAGGGCAGAGAGAACTGTGCATTACACCCTGCAACCCGAGCAGGAGCCCAGCAAAGTAGACATGAGCAGGAAGAGCTGCATTATTTGCTCTTGGACATTCTCTATCCAGACTTAGTAGAAAGGCTCATTAAAACACAACAGCAAGGTTCCTCTGACCACAGAACCCCACTTTGTGAAAGAATACCCATTTCTGCAGCAAGAGGCAGCTGCTCAAGCTTCAGGCCATGGAAACCGAGGAAGAATTGAAGCAGAATTCCACCAGCTCCCAGGAGATATCCACATTACTGGCAGTCACTTAAGTGCATTATCTTAAGATGATTGAAAACAACAATCACAAGGGCTCTATGGATGAAAAAAAGTTATTCACTTCAATTTTAAACTCTATTTTAACTCTGGGCATTAAACTTCCATAGAAAAGCATCAATGTCTGAAAGGCATATGGAAACTCTGCTGTAAAAGTGCTTCATTAAGTCCTTTTCCAAATCACTGCAACTAAATGGGAAAAAAAAAGCCATTCTAGACTGAGATTCTGCTTCACCACATAGATCTATAAAAACTTTACACCTTTTGCTATAGATCTTTGAAACAATACTTGAGGTGATCTTGTAATCACATAAAACTTGCCTCTAGCAGCCTAGAAAACCAGCTGGCAGGCAGTGTCCCATTAAAACAGTGTTTTCAGGTTTGTAAGCTTGTGAGTGGGCTGGNATGGAAACTCTGCTGTAAAAGTGCTTTATTAAGAAAATCCTTTTCCAAATCACCGCAATTAAATGGGAAAAAAAAAAAATCCATTCTAGACTGAAATTCTGCTTCACCACATAGATCTATAAAAACTTTACACCTTTTGCTATAGATCTTTGAAACAATACTTGAGGTGATCTTGTAATCACATAAAACTTGCCTCTAGCAGCCTAGAAAACCAGCTGGCAGGCAGTGTCCCATTAAAACAGTGTTTTCAGGTTTGTAAGCTTGTGAGTGGGCTGGGTAAATCACTACAGTGCATGCACTGCGTAAATACAAGTTATTATTACGTGAGGGTGTAGCTGTCAGTATAAAACGTGGTTGAGTAAGCAGATTGAATAGCAAGGAGAGAGAAGGTAACGACAGCGCGAAGGGGATTACAGGAACAGCAACTACCAAGAGGTGAGTGACTGAAGACAAAAATACTAAGTAAAAAACCCGCTTCTTGCTATGTCCCCTCCATGGGCAAAGGTGCTTAGCTGATGGTAACAGCTCGCTGTTGCCAGAGTTAGGACATCAATGATATTGCTGATCTCTTCTGCTCTCTCCTGTGACACGATGCACATTCTGCTCTTCCCTAGTACAGCTCATTGAAAGACACTAGGAGAGTTTTATGGTTTTATGCATGAGGAGTATCTTCTCTTGAATATCTAGTTCCGTGTACCAGTCTTGGGTAACAGCTACTATATCATGCCTTTCTTCGTGCATTTGCACGTTGGGACTGGAGATGGAGCAAAGAAAGGGGATGGAGAAGGGAAAAGAAGAAATTTTAAGTTCCTAACTCTTACAACAACTGTTTTATACCTGGAAACCAGTGAGACAATGAATCAATGTATGCTGGGATGTATTTTTGAAGAGCATGTGGATTTACTGCAGGACTTGAAGAAAGCAAATAGCACTGCAACCCTCAAGAAGAGCAGGAGGAACCCAGCAACAGCATGGATGGAAATTTTTTCTTAATAATGGAGTAGTAATAAGAAATACAAACTACACCAGTGACTACATAGAATCAAGTGAAACCATCAGCTGTACTGCCTGGATACACCTTTCCAGGAAAGCACCATAGGTTTGGGTTGGATTTTTCCCCCTTATGTTCTTTTTTTAAAAAAGCAAATAAGGATTGCAAAATTTGGAGATAAAGGTAATGCAAATGAGGTGAAATCTGGCTGGGTGTTACAAAAGTGTTTCCTAATGTGTCTTCTTGCAAAAACTTTTAAAAATAATTTGAAAGCACCAGTGTGCACAACTTTTGAATGAAATAATAGAAGAGAAAAAAAGTAAAGACAGACTCATTTTCAACACTTGGCAGAATCTCCAGAGCCCTGGGTTCTCCTCCAGCTTTGTTGGGAGGCTGAAGTCAAACACCTTCTGCATTAGTTCCTGCTCTACCTCTGAACATAGGATCCTCTCCTTACATTCGGTCAATGATCTGGGATCTGGGTGCACTACTCTAATACGGAATAATGATGTTGCTTACACCAAAGGTATTACAACAATATGTGGGTGTTTCAAATGAAGTACAGTATGTGACTGCATATCAGGAAGAAGTCTTGCAACGACCTGCGCTCAAAACCGTGTGCTGAAACACGAGTAAGCTCAGGATCTCAGCACCCAGAAAAGGACAACAAAGGGTGTTACCACAGAACAAGTCTTTTTTGTGGAGTATTCACAGCCTATGGAGCTGATGCTGCTTGCTATGTCCAAGCAGTTTTTAGTCTTTACAAGGTGACTGAACAGATTAACAGTGTTCACATGTTCCTCTTACTCAGAGTTATCTGCCAATTACTCATAAAATTAACGATTCATTTCTCACTGATGATGCTGATTTGACATTTACAAAATATCTACCATTTATTACATTCTTCTGCAATCAGAGGGACAGATTGCACTACATGATACAGTCCTGGGCCCTGCTTGGATGCCACAATTGCTTCAAGAAAGGTTTTAAGTTGGATGTGATCGGTTATAAACAGAGACGTGGTGTTATGGGAATATTTTCTAGCACCTGCCTTCCTATTGCATACTTCTACCAGGAAGCACCTTCTTTGGATTGCTGCAGAGTGAGTCAGTGCTGTGACTGCAGTCATAGCAAATGCATTTAAAGCTACAGATGGGCTGTCAGAGAAGCTGAAAGCACAGTCTTGGGGCAAACCGTACTGTGGCAGGCGTTGTGTCTGAAAGGTTAAGAAAGGAGCAGGCTGTGTGCCAAAGAAGCAGCAACACTCAGGAGCTCCAAGTGGCCTCAAAGACAGTATCATCCCATGGTACAGAGATTAATCTTGGCAGCACACACTGCCGTGTGGATGAAATAGCTGCCTCAGGCTTAAAAGGTACATGAGGCAGCATGAGTTGGTGCCTACAGTGCCATGCCAGGATGTACGATACTGGGCTGGAGACACAGTCTGCTTCTGACAAGTCAAAGTATTAACCCAGATTTGTATCAAGCGCAGCAAATCTTACTGCAAAACACCCAAGCCCAGCTGGAAAGTGCTAAGACATTGCACTTGGGCATTTCAGAAAAAATAATGCAATTGTTTGGCTAAAACCGTCCTCTTGCTTTTTAAGTTTTAAAAGATCCTCAAAGCAAAACAGAGCTCAGTCAGCTTTCCAAAACAAAACAAAAAAATCCTTTCCCAACCAGCTCTAACATGGGTATGCTCTAGAAAGTACTTTGTAGGAAACACCCTGAACAGAAATGAGCTCCTTGTAACAGAATATGATAGAGCTGGCTGCAAAAAGCCTTTGGCAGCAACCACTGAAGGCTCAAGAGCACAGTACAGCTGAAGAGCACTACTTGCCTGGGTTTGCCATCAAGTGCTTTCCCTTCTGTCATTTGTTATAAATAACAAAGAAGCCCTCTTCCCTCCCACTTCCTAACAGAAAATACCAACTTCATAGCACAAGCAATATGCTTCAAGATCTGGCACAGACACAAAGCAACCCACATCAAGGCAGGTCTCGCCACAAGCAGATGAGAAGTCACAGGAGCACCGTGTTAACACTATGTTAACTAACACAAAAAACTTACACAAAAGTAGCAATCCTCAACCTCTCAAATTTCACAGCTTGTTGTCACAACATGTCTGATGTTATTTTAGCAACTACTGGCAGGAGCACTGGGGTGTCACTAGAGTTTCCAAATTTTTTATTGAGGGAGAAACTCTGAGTATCATGTCCTAAGATGCACGTACTGCAGTAACCTGGGAGCTCAGAGGCAGAAAAAACATGTGAAAAGGGATGGCACTCACCCATACAACCCTCCTGGCTCCTCAGAACAAAAGTACTCCCCCAACACATTCCTCCAGAAAAGCCTGCAAAAGGCATGCAGTATTTCTGCATCTACTGGAAAGCAGCAAGCAAACTGGGTCTTACCGAGGATGACAGATGCAAGCCTGAGTCAGATACTAAGCATAACCTTCTCCCACACCAGCATTTCCCACTGAAATTGGGAATATGTTGGTCCAAGCACTATTCTCAAATAAAAGGACTCCAGAATCACAGGACTGGGGGTGGAAAAATAAAAGCAAGCCACAGAAACACATGCTCCATCTTCACTGCATTGAACAATCTTGTCCAAAAGGCCTGAAATATCCTCCTGCTGAATCTGACACATGAAAGTATTAAGAAACTTCTTGGCACGGCAAAAACAAGCAGCAAAAACAAAAGCCAGGATAAAGTTACCTAAGGACGACTGGTTTGCAATGACCATTGATGGCAATCTGGATAGCTGAGCCCAGCTTCTGCTGCCATGGGGGCAGAAAGGTGCTTGAAATGTCACAACGAGCTTGAAGGTGTCTGGCCCATTAACCAGGGCATTGGGAAGGTTCACCAGAACAAGAGTTATTGCAGCAGTGTAAGAGACAGAAGTCCTTCCTCGGTACTGAAGGGCACACTGAGACCATGCTGTCACCAAGTGGCAGTACACCCAAACCTCAAACACTATGTTTTCCTCTTACTCCTCTTTCTGTTCTTCTGGCTCCAACTTCTTTGCCTGTCACCAGATTTTAATTAAATAATCCTAATTAACCAGAGCATTTTGGTTTAATTGTTTCAATGGCATCCCAAATTTGGTCTCAATATACATTGCAACTCAGGGCAGGTCAGATTTTACAGCTTATCATGCATTGTTTATCACACTTCAGTCAGAAAGAAAACAAATGAGTATATGGGATGCAGCAGAACACCAATTGATAAATGAGGCAAGTACACTAGCTGTAAAGTGCAAGATTGCCTCAATATTACTGCTATTCATCCCTCTCCACCTAAGCTAGAAGTTGCATCACGTACCATATAGGCAGGATAGAAATTCTCTACCTGGCCAGAAAAGTCTGGCAGGTGATGGGGAGAATGAAGGCAATACCAGTTTTGGTTTATTTGCTTGAGATGTGTTTGTTTGCTTTTCAAATATTTCCCTTGGTTCTCCAGTGAGAACTGAAGGAACACACATAGCCTTGTGAAACAATGGACGTGCTCCCCTGCTGTGCTTGCCACAGACATAACATACATTTTAGGCAAGATAGGTGGTTTAATTTGCTTTGAAACTGAATGTGACCAGAACAGCTGAAAAAGCTCCAAATCCTCCAGCAACCTAGGTAAAGACCTTCAGATACAAGCAAAAGATCCAGGAGAAGCAGTAGATGACACTTGGTGCCCCTCCACGTTGCTCAGGGTACCAGCAGTGTCCTGAGGAAAGGGGCTGCCAATGTCTGCTCCAAACATCTACTCACATTTTTTGCTGCCCAAATAATTTCCTTTGGCCTTCAAACTTTTACACAATCAAGAGCTCACTAGCAGTCCAATACCACTGGTGACACAGATCATGAAGCTACCAAGGCAGAATAGGCTTGTCTGCACACTGCCAGATCAAATTATTTCTATTCTCCTGCTTTCTGTTTATCCTGTATTATTTTTTCCCTCTTTCTGTAATTTCTTTTGTGTTAACCAAGTTTTCAGCTTTGCATATCTTTCATTGGGCATGAGGAACAAATCCAGCATGGTTTGCTGGTACAGTGACCAGGTCTATTTTATCTTGTTCACATAAAAGTTCCCACGTGCTCTGAAACAGAGGAGGTAACCCAAATAATCTATGTCTGAGCTTGCCCTGAATGAGCAGCTGAAAAAACAGTCATCTGTCCCAGACTCCACCTGTAATTCTCTAAGAAACAATTGTGACACTAACAGTAGGTCATCCCCAAATTATTTGGGGCTGGCTCTTGAGGTTACTTGGTAACCTATCAATAGCCATCTCAGTCTGCTGCTGCATGAGACCAAGTTGTGTTATTAATCAAAGGTGATTGCAATTCAAACCACAAGGTCATAAAAAGTACAGAATTTTGTAATGCATATTGTCTTGATTTTCTTTGCTATTAGAATCATTGCGAGATGAGCTGCAAATCCTCTAATCCACCTCTTACCCAAGTGAGGACAGACTATGCCCTGTATCAGCATGTACTTCTGCTGCCATCCTAACCCAAGAAAAATCCCTCTTCTTAGAATATATTTTATGCAGTCCTCTCTGTCCACAGCAACTTAAATCTGGGAAACATCCTATCTTAAAACACAGCAGAAGTCCCTCTGAATGGAAAAGTCAAGTAAAATATCTGTGCTTAAGTAGTCACCATGGCAAGTCCTTTTAGGGATTTGCCAGGACTTCCCACAGGCTAAAGTACCTTTTGAGAGTTATACTTGCTGTAGCTAAACCAAAGAGCATCAAATTGACCTGCTGCAGTAACTGCAATGCAAACACCATAGATGTGCATTAGAGCGTGTTACGCACCCATACATCGTACACTGATTCATCAGGTACAGCCAGTTACTCACCTCATTCCATGCCCTTACTAAACATGACCCAGGGGTTATAACTTAACCACAGGAAGTATTAATTGTCTGAATTTGAATATCACTACCTTTATTCTCAGTGTATTTCCCTGAATTGCGATATACACCTATGCATTCTTAGTCAAGCAAATGGCTTTTTTCAAGGTCAGTAGCTTCAGTTGGCATAAAGTTGAGTTCAGAAATTCTTTATCTGCACAGCCCTAAAAAGCCACATGTGTTATTGTAACAACTACAATCACAGTCTCTAAATTTCTGAACCTACTTTTAGGCACCAAAACACAAGTGCCTTCCTCAGTAATAAGCAACTTCAATAAAAGAGGTTTAATTAAAATCTAAATCTGCAGTTTAAAGAAATGTCTTTTTCATGATCTTGCACTACAGTGATCTCAAAAACCTAAAATTTAGCTCTGGTGGTCTGTTTCAACAGATTTTCTAAAGAAATACATACTACTACTTTGGAAGTTAAAGATCATGCCAGTACTCATCAGAAAGCACAATTCTTGGATCTTTTAAATCCATGCATCTAATGAAGTCCATAGAATTAAACCACAAAAGCAACAGATACCTCATCTGAAAACAAGCCACATCTTGAAATTCTTATACTCAGCCTGGTCTTTAATAGGGACAAAACTGACTCAGTCAAGGTTTGAGCTGAAGCAGAGGTAGAAAAAGATTTCAGAACATTATAGGCATTCTGTTTTGCCCCAATAATAATGTGTAAGCAGAAGATCCCCTGTATATTAAAGATGGTCATAGACAAGCTCTGTATTGGTTTATAATGGCAACTCATCATCATCAAGGGCATTATCTCTAGGTTGAAAGGGAAAAAAGAGCCCTTATTACAGAGTTTTTAATTTAGAGGTGGATCCCAAACCACATCAGAATATCGGAACAGGAGCTGAACTCAAAGGTGTATCCTTTGTGTTAAGCACAGGTGAACAGATGAAGTCTGAAGCCCAACACACAAAAGACTCACCCAGCCATCAAACCAATGTATGTACCACTCCACCATCAATAGCATAGTATCTTTAAAAATCCCAAACATTGCTGTCTCTTTTGGTCAGCTAAATTACTCAGGATTGACGAATCAAATCTTCATGGCTATCTATACTATAAGCGGAATTCGTTTGTTTCAACAAGAGTTTAACTACCTAAACACATTACAGGATTATGATAATACATATAAGCAATCCAAGTGGTCTTTAAACTTTCCTCATCTAAATATTACACGTCAGATACTGCTCACTTTGAGCATCAGCTTTTTTCTCTTTTATTAGCCTGTAGATCCAAAGTCTAAAGTCACCAAGAAAGATGCTCTCTGCTTTTTTACTTCCAGTTTGTATAGTCAATAGTCAGAGCCTCCATTCATAAACTGTCTACTTCTCTTGTCCACAGTTTATCCTGGTAGTAGGGGAGGACAAGTACAGCAAAATATTCAGTTAAATGTGTAGACAGGATAATAGAGCCAAACTATGAAAACTACTGAAAAAAATGAATTGGAAGCTTCACTGCTTTGATCATGTTTTAGGATTGGATTTGAAAGTCTGGAGTTGATGCAGAAGCCAAGCTCTACATGGATACAACAACACAATTGGGTTAAGCTTCAAATTATCAGGAAACCCTCAACTTTGGTGCGCCGTTCTCATTTTCATCAGGAGTTAAATACCACAAAATCTCTACAAGTTGCTGCAAATTTGATCTAAACTCATTTATATCCATCGTGTGTGCCCAATCTGTTGTTTGAGCAGCCTTCATTATGTCATTAACTTTTAGAGGAGGAAAAGACCTGGTAATTTAATCTGTCCACAGGCTTTCATCTGAGCCATGCAGCAAGGCAAAGTGTGTGCTGGATGGTCTCTGGAGTTAGCATGGAATTTATGGCATTCAGCAGTTTGAGATAGGAATGGCTTCACCTTGTTGGAGATTACACACAGACATCTTCATTAATTTTTCATCTGTGATTCTTATCAGACAGAAGTGGTCAATGCCAAATATTTGTGTCAGAGCTCAGTAGAACTAGACTTTTGGGGGACAAAATCTGATGCCAAATAGACCAATGTAAATCCACAGCATCACATGATTTCCAGTCAAAAACAGTAGAATTATGTCAGTTGTTATGCTCAGAGGCAGCAAGTCAAGATACAAATCCATTGCTTTTAGTTCCTGCAAAGTGACTGGTGCTGGTTCATACTTGTGTGTACTCAACATCTACAGTTCTCTTAAAACTCTTTTCAGTCTTGTTTTAAAACCATAGACCCCAGGACACACTGCTTGAGCTCTGCACAAAGCAAGGAGAATCTAAGAGTTTAAGTGGCAACATGAAAGCAGCTAATTCAGTCAGATCTTCAACTTTATACAGCAGCTGTACCAGCCAACAAAGTGAGGATGTAACTGCTCTTGGGCACCACAGAGCAACTGCAAATATTCAAACATGTGAAGTCTCAGTAGTTGATCTGAGCAGTTGAACTAGACATCCATCCCTGTTATACAAACGCTTTAACACAGCAACAATTACTTATAATATACTGGCACCAAACTTTACTACTGCCAGGGCAATTATTTAGGCTGAAGGGTTCGAGTTTCATGTTTATCACTCAACAGCCTATTGCCTTTGAGTAGATTTCACAAGACCAATAAAAAAAAAGGCTTCTTATATGTTACCTAGAAGGGATTAAACTCCAGCTTTGTGTGGTAATGACCTTTAGCTCCACTCCTCACAGCTTGGACTGGTTGCACAACCTCAGCAAGAATCACTTTTAATCAGCATTCAGGGATACCCCAGAGTTGTATGTTCACAAGCAGGTATTTAAAATACACCTGCAAATGCTGTTGTCAGTAACGGAACTGGAAGAAACACTCCTTTCAACTTCTTCTGCTCCACTTTGGTGCACATTCATCATTCAAGTGCCACAGGAATTGCAAAAAGGGTGAAGGATTAAATTGCTTGTGTGATATTTGAAAGAGCTGTTAATGTGAGTAGTGATGCTTTAGATAAGCACAGAAAATGGATCTAAACAGAGAAGGCAAAATCAAGCTAACACCTATAAAACCTAGCAAAAGAAACTTTGGATTAACACATGCTTAAAAACTACATGCATGTAGAGGCTTCTGTCAAAAATTAATACTTCTGAATGAACATTGAACCAACCTCTCTCTTGCTTAGAGATTTAAAAAATGACTAGCTTAGTACAATTCATAGGGCCTCTGCCAGTCTAGAGATACTTCATATCATTTGTCATGTTTTCTTATAATTTAGTCTTGAGGAGAAAAATTAACAACATTTTCATTAACTGAAAGCTTTACCCCCCCCATTTTATGGGAATAAAAAGCCCATTTACTAATTCCGAGTAGGGTCTTCCTTGATCTCCTGTTTTTCAGAACTGGGACAGAGGTGATATTTCCACAACTGATCTAGTCTTTGATGTCATTGGTCATACACTTTGGCCACTAAGATCACAAACTATGGCATCACTTATTCAGAAACAACAAGGAACACATGTGTCTTCTAGGGTTTCTGAACATATTTTTTCACAATTCTTTTCAAAACAAAAATCAAAAAAAGATCTGGTAACCTACCATTATCAATTCAGCAAGGCATTTTTTGATCAGGAGCCCAACCTAGCCAACTCGGAGATGACAACTTACAGCTCAGAGCTGCTTAGGACTCCCAGAATGGTTTTAAACAGTAAACTAATCAATGGTGTTCGCTCATCAGGAGGAAACTAGGAAGAAAACTGGGACACCTCCCACCAGACAAGGTTGTTCAAAGCCCTATCCAGCCTGGCCTTACACATCTGTGTACAAGATGCATCTAAGATCCAAAATCACAGGTGGTGTCAGCCATTCTAGCTATTTTAAGACTATGAGGCAATATCCAGTTACCCTGACCAGGACCTGCCCAAGTACTTATTGATAATACCTATTGCATACCTCATAACAGTATTAAACCAACTGCCTTTTTTTTCCCTACATGCAAGATGCATCACAGACTGGAGCCAAGAGACTTGCACACCAGTTTAATTTCTTTACACCAAGTCCGGAACCATCCCTCTCATTTTCTTTCATCCACCTCAAACTGGCATTTTCTAAAAACTTAGAGAAGGTTGCAATCAGAAGGTCTAGGATAATTAGTGCTGGTACAGGTGCTTCCACTTCTATTCACATCCACTGACACAGGCAGGTTCCCTCACCTCAATCAAGAATACTTAAGATCATAAGTGAAAAGTGATATTAGTTTACTCTTCAGATACCATACAGGAATCAAATTCCAGCACCAGACAAATCAGGCCTGGATCAACAAAAGCTGTGTTATCTTGACCAATCCCGACAGTAGCAAGTGAGTGCTGAAAGGACTTTGGTATTTAGCTTTATATCTTGGATTATGAGGAGCAAACTTCTTCCAAAGATCACATCCACAGCCTTTGGAAGTGATGCCAAAAAGCTCCACCTGCCAGCCCAGCCTGAAGACCTCACCTCCCAGCTGAGTCTCTCAAGCGATGTTAACACAGGAGCTCTGTTACTGCCACTTCACAGGGGGAGGAAAACAAAAAAAATATAAAAATAATCAATCCCTTACCACAAGAAATCTGTGATGAAGCAGGCTTAGCCTACTTGCCAGTACAGCAAGTGAAATATTGTACACCATGAGAAGAGAAGGTCCATCATGGCAAAATAAGCAGTCCCCTGTGCATCCCAACTGCACTGAGAGCTCCTACCATAAAGGAACAAGCCACTTCATGGACCAGTTGAGCTGCAAAGCAAACCCACATCTCAGCAGTCAGACTTGATTAAGGAGAGGCCCCTCTGCAAAGTGGTAGGGAACAATATCACAATATATCTGCCTCTCAAAGTGCAATTTAAGAGGCACCTTTTCTCAGTGAAACGAGACTAATTCAGTGCCTCACACACACTCAGAGTAACTGAGACTGCTATTAAGAGCCCAAATGTGCAGCTTTCGCAGGGCTGGGGTTCTCCTTCACAGTGTGCTGCTCTCTTCTAAAGCTGTTGCGCAAGAGCTGTATGTTTAACATTTCTAACCAGCCAAAATTACTCTTTATATTTGATCAGGAATAATTTTTTTTACCTTTGAACCTGTTGCAACGCGAGTTCAAAGGTTACTTGGGTGCAGTGTTGCCTGTTTATTAAAGCCACACACCGATGATTCGGGGCTTAGTCCTGCCACGGGAGCTGGGGAAGCACCAAGCCTCGAACACCCACTTGGAGTTGTTAAAGCAGCAAAGGAAGCAAGTCTGCACCAGCCCCTCCACCCTGCTCCAGCGCTGAAGGAAGGTAAGCAAATCTCTCCTGATTGCAGCTTGTCTTTCCCAAGTTCTAGGCTTCCCGGTCCTGCAGAGAAATACTGCAAGTGGGGTAATAGCTTTAGTTTGGTGCAATGCACCCACCTCATCATGCTGTGTGCTGTTTAAGGCAATGGCTGTGCAATCTGCTGCATGTTATTAAAGTAGTAAGACTGGTCTCAGGGGTGGCAGACAGAGAAATCACAGCCTTAGCAAGAGCAACCATCTGAACACTCCCTGTTGCTATAGACCAGCTGGAATTGGAAACCTGACTGAGGCCGTTTTCTTATCAGTTTGTTAGTTGTATCTATTTAAAGATACAGCACACAAGGTAGCAGTGCCAGGCTCCCATTCAGGCTCATGTTTAAAACAGAGTTCCAGAAATAGAAGAATCATTTAGCTCCACAGCATCACCAGCAGATTTTGAAATCTTGTCAGTAAGAACTGTTATATGTTTGATCGTTTATACACACAAGCTTATTGAAAACATTTAGTACAACAAGACCTTCAGCCCTAACAAAGGGCACAGAAGCTGGCTGTAATGCCTTTTAAAATGTTTTAAAAGCACAGATCTTAGAGTATGGCACACCCAGATATACCAAGGCTGCCACCACCTTGGTGCAACTGCTTGGTGTAGCTATAGAGAAGGAGCCTTCTTCCAACTCTTGTGTCCAAACCCGCAACTGTGACAAAGCAGAGGATAATGGTGACAAAGATTAAGCAGAAATGAAGTTGCCAGTAAGAGAACTGTCAAAAAGCATGCTCCTCTTCCAAGTTTTAAGCCTGCTGTCCTGTCCGTACTACCTTCTCCGAGGAACCCACTTATGCTCTGTGACACGTATGGATGTCCCTATGTGATCACTCTGCTTTACAAAAGCTGACCTTGAAAAGAATGATTATTTTCATAGCGTTAAGAACACAAACTTGAATTGAAAACTCCTTCAAATTAGATGAGCTCGCACTTTCCACAGACTCAGAAAACTTAGATCCAGGCCTTGAAATGACGAAAGAAAAAAACTTCACACTGAGGCTAATGCCTCTCTTTCATTTATTTACAGCCTCTGCTATTTGTTATAGGTAGATGGGCTATTTTGACATCTTTGGATAGCAAAAGTTTATGTTGTACCATGACCTTTAGGTTTATTATAAAAAGCTTATTTTATCCATCCTCTATGCAAACCTTTTGTGACAGTGGCAACAGAAAGGAAACATCTTGAACTCTCTATACCTACTGCTCATATTAATTTACTAACGGGTATGAAAGATGCAGATGTACATCTTATATACATGTATGAGAAGGAGAGCTTGAGTTATTCATGACTCTGCTTCATTTTTTGGCAGAACATAATGGAAACAGATTTGTTCCTCTCAAAAATCTGGAATTTATTCAGATCATTTGTGGCAGTATCAAAAATTAAAAGCTTCAAAATTTGTATGTAACTTCTTATGCACACCAGGAAAAGAGCATCTGCTGTATGACAACTTATGAGCATTAAACAGAGCTAATCATTACAGAATATTTGTCATCCCCAAGCCTATTCTATGTCTACCCCTTAATCTAATTTATGTTGAAGCTGTGAGACCCACTGAGTCCAGGTGACACCACATGACCTTCACCTTCTCTCATACCCGCAGCTCAAGTCCATGTCTCCGAGATACACAGCATTACTACCCCACAGCTGAGCAGAGACAGGGCAAATTCACTGCTTTTTCCCTTCCTCCTAAAAAAACTAACGGTGTAAGGCCACACATCTAAAGGTGGTAAAATCCTTAGAGAGGCACTCAAAGAAGGTAAGAATGGAGCTGGCTGCGCTGGCAACCTGGCCTTCTTTCTCTGCAAGGAGCATTACCTCTCTCCAAGCATAAGTGCACCTTAAAGTGGCACTATTAAAGGTGAAGCTCACAGCCTCACTTAAATGCCACAAGAACAGGTCTGGGCAGCCAAAGCCAAATGCAGAAGATTTTCATGCAGAACAAGCTATTTCTTTTTCATCTTCACCTAGAGCTCACAGCAAAACCAAAGCAAAACTCAGTTTTCCTTAAAGTAGGGGGGAACTTGTAGAGTAGGGCTGACGGTTGGACTTGATGATCCCAGGGGTCTCTTCCAACCTAAATGATTCTATGATTCTATGATTCTATATCTGCATTGCTAAATAATGCCACAGTTATACTAGAAGTTAGCTTTACTTGACTAGCATAAAATTTGCAGCAGCAATAAAAACATAATTACAATTAGTGGAACCTATATGTTTTAGCAAGCCAAGGTCCAGGACCAGTTGTGTTCTGGACACAAGTACATGTGATGTTATTCCAATCCAACAAACACCAAAAAACTTTCAGATGGGCAAACTGTTAAGGGCAAAACCAATTCCTGAATCTGAGGTCAAGGCACTAAAGAAGAGAGCNCACAGACAAACAAGAAAAAAGACTATGAAGAGCAAATCCTAAATAACAGATTAAGAGGCTTTAGTACACCTTTTTGCCTTATTCTTCAGAGATAGGTACACTTCAAGCTCATTTCCTCAACAAGAGAGCCCCAACAACCTCCTCCATTACTTTTGCTTTTTTTTTCCCCAAGCCACTTCAGCTCCCCCACGCAAGTTCCTTCCTTTTATACACTCCCCTCCCAGCATGCTTTTCTGCTTGCTGATTTATTTAAACGAGGGAGAGGGAAGTAGCTGTAGCTTTTTAGTATGGGTGTTTCCTTATTGGTGTGCTGCTGTGGTAGGAAGGCTCCCTTTTACTTAAGGAAGAGAGGTTGGCTTCTTCCTCCAGCTTCACAATGGTAGGTGGTCTTGATCACTGGCCCTAATCTGTGTTTGCTCTGAATTACTTTTTTGTATGAGTAATAAGGTTCTATCTTTATTAATCTTATTGTTAATAAGCTTGCTTGCTTTTATTCACGTGGGCTTTACTATAGCCNATTAGACAAGAATAGAGAGAATAAAGGAAAACAGTAGCAACTGTAAACTTCTAAATACAGAAGTATAACTATAAAGCAAATCTCTGTCACAGCAGGAAATAAAACTGAAGCTTGAAGCATGATTCATGGTTACCTTCTGCATGTAATTGCATAAACATAAGCCTAAACAACAGCAAGTACCAGTC
>VZTM01029762.1:26287-63930 GCA_013400555.1 Jacana jacana | reverse complement strand
TAGCTTTAATGTGAGCGTATTCTGCAAACCATTCGCTCCCAGCAAACTCATGCTTTCCTAAGTGCCCGTATTTCAACGGGACAATAGTATTGCAAGGAACTTGGTTCAGGCTTGAACAAGAACATAGAATCATTTTGGTTGGAAGAGGTCCTTGGGATCGAGTCCAAAACATCTAAACAGAAGTTATTCTAGAATGAGCCAGTCCTAAATACCAAGAGCACTAAAGTACCCTATTTATAGTCTAGCCAAAACAAATCTTGATATCATATGGTTGAGTTATAGCTGCAAATTTTGAAGACATGATGGTTGACTTGTTTAAAAAGTATTTCAAAGTAATTAAATTTCTCCAAACTGTATTTGCTCTCTATGTAAGAGTAACTCAAGCAGGCATAGAGAGTGTTAACCTCAACCTCATTTCTTTCCCCTTTAGAACACAGTTGAGTGTACAACTTCAGATGTCACCATGTCCTATCTCCCCTTGGCTCACATGTTCGAGAGAGTTGTACAGGTAAGCAGGCTGTGTTCATGCTGTTAACTTCTACAGAAGATCTTTTTGGTACTGAACTAGTTCAGACCCTTTAACACTTGCTAGAAGATATACCTCAATGGTTGAGACCATCTACTTAAGAGCAGAACTGACTAAAAAATGCCTAGCTACTTCTCCAAGATACAGCTACTATCTCCATTAAATGAAGTTTGTTCTTTAGTTAAGCCTCACTGAGTCTGATTTACTAAGACATCAGCAAGGGAAACAAAAGCATCAAGACTTTAGTCAAGCACAGAGAAAATAATATTTTGAAGAGGAAGCAGTTTAAGACTGGTGGATTTAGTGCTGAGAGGTCTGCACTGTTTACTCTGCTGGGCTCTGTCATCCTGCCTACCTGTTTCCCAAGCTGGAGTTTTAGTCAGCCAATTAATGCACTTTCTCCAGTATGTTGTATAAGTAACCCTTGCTACAGGGAACCTTAGCAACTTTGTGGTGGGATCTAACTCTTCCACATTTAATGGTCTCCAAACAGTCTTTTGACCTCCATTCCCAACCCACCATTTAAAACAATGTGTCTTGTTCTATTCCTTGTCAACTGTTAAATTGTTCTGTTGCCTTGTATTTAAATTTCTAGGTATCTCAAAAGATATCAAAATAGAACAGCTGTTATAAGTGTGAAGTTCATATTAATTGTATTCAACCATAATCTAGAAATGTTTTTTGTGGTCCTTATGGACTACAAATCAAAGTTCAATGCCAGAACTTAGTCTGTGTCTGAGCTTCTACAGATCAAACTATAGTAAAAGGTATGACAACCTTCTGTATTTCCTCAAAACCCATTCACACAACAACTTTCCTGTCACTAGGCACTGGAAATCATGCTGCTTTCCATAGACAAATAATCATGGTGAAGGAAGCTAGGTATTATCTGTGACTAAGCTTATTCTGGTCAATTTTAGACTGTGGTCTACAGCTGCGGAGCAAAAGTAGGCTTCTTCCAAGGAGACATCAAGTTGCTAACAGATGACATGAAAACGTTGAAGCCAACACTATTTCCAGTTGTACCAAGGCTGCTCAATAGAATATATGACAAGGTATGTGAGCAATTTTAGCTAAATTATCTTCATGTTCATGTATTTAAGTATCATACAAGTTTTAGATTAATATCGAATACAACATAATAGCACTATTGGCTAATTACTCCTTAACAGGAAGTGTTTTTTAAAATTCTTTCTGAGGAGATGGAAAGAGCCTTTGGAACTGGAGTCTAAGAACAGTATCCAGTCATGACTGGGCTGTCTGTTGCTGTTCAGACAAAAAGCTTTACATCTGGAAAGCAAATGAAGCAGGTGTAAATCTGTTCCTCAGATCTGTGGCTGAAGTATGTCAGCAGTAACACATTAGTATCACGCCTTGCTTCATCTCCTAGACCATGGCAGTAGGGAAGACAGACCCTACAACATCGAAGTAAGATATGGTGCCTCCTAACAAGGCAAGAACTGGAGGCACCGGTTTGGGTTAAACGCAGGGCTCACCAATAGGTCTTATGAGGAGTGGCTGAGGGAGCTGGGGTCATTCAGCCTGGAGAAAAGGAGGCTGAGGGGGAGACCTGACCTACAACTACCTGAAAGGAGGGTTTAGTGAGGTGGGGGTCAGTCTCTTCTCCCAAGTCACAGGCAGTAGGACAAGAGGAAATGGACTCAAATTGTGCTGGGGGAGGTTTAGTTTGGGTATTAGGAAAAATTTTATACACCAAAAGGGTTATCAAGCATTGGAACATGCTGCCCAGGGAAGTAGTGGAATCCTCATCCCTGGAGGTATTTAAAAGATGGGTGGATGTGGTGTTGAGGGACGTGGCTTAGTGATGGTTTTTGTCAGTGCTAGGTTGACAGTTGGACTCAATCTGAAAGGTCCCTTCCAACCTAGATAATTCTATGATTCTAACACTTTTCCTTGCAGATACAAAGTAGTGCACAGAGCCCAGTGAAGCGTTGCCTCTTAAACTTTGCTGTGGCTATGAAGACAGCTGAAATAAAACAGGGCATAATTCGAAATGACAGTATTTGGGATAAGCTAATCTTCAAAAAAGTGCAGGTAAGTCATTCTAAGTGTGAACAGGCTGTGCATTGCAGTATCAGGATCTGATGGCTTCTGTTTCACTTGTAGAAAACCATGGGTGGAAGAGTGCGAATAATGGTGACGGGTGCAGCCCCTATATCTCCCTCTGTCCTGACATTTCTTAGAGCAGCATTGGGCTGTCAGGTAAGATGAGTCGTTTGATTTGGTTTTGTTTTTCTTAAAGTATGACCTATTTGATTATGCCCAAATAAGTGACCAATGATACAGCTGTGGTCCAGCCCAACTTGTTCCTGGGGAGATTGCTGTCAGTCTTCAGTATTTACAGGCTGTTTGATCTGAGTTAACTGTAACAGTAACACAATTCTACAGGGCTGGCTTCAAACTGCACCACAAAAAAACTATCCTGTAGGCTCTGAGAAGAGGAATAGAACAGCAAAAATATATGTGGCACTCTAGGTCAGGCAGCTGCCCCTGAACTTTGTGGGAGCTCACTGACTCTCAGGCTAAGACATTGTAGTACATTGAGAAGAGCTCAGAGAATGAGGTGACCAAAGCAAGGTTTGGATAGAACATCTGATTATGCTAATAAGACCAAGAAATCCTAAAGGTTAAGGCTGTTTTGGCTGCTTTCCTAAGGAGAAGAATTGAGCACATCGGTGTAGTTGAAACTGAGCTCTTTCACACCAAAGGCTTGACATTCAAAGAACACTCATCCTTTCTCACACAGATCTTTGAAGCATATGGCCAGACTGAATGCTCAGCTGGATGCACTTTTTCAATGCCTGGAGACTGGACAACAGGTATGGTAGCTGAGACTTGGAAACTCTCCCACAACTGCCAACAGCCTTAGGTGCTCTACTCGCTTTAGTCCAATGAAAGTTAAATCCTGGGTACTTAACATCCAAGTGATTCTTAGCAGCAGCAGTCACCTGTATGCTTAATAGGCACCAAAATTCTTGTCTCAAGTAGGTGAGGACCTCGTGTGTAAAGTGACATAGGTTAGACCCTGTACTGGGGTACAGAACAATGGTGTCTGTACAGAGCTGAGCAAACTGTACAAGGACTTGCCAAATGGCTTTAAACTACTTTTAGCTCCCAAATTATTTTTTTTCTGAAAGGATTATGACTGAAGTATCAGACATGACCTAGACAATTTTCCTGAAAGGCTACCTGACCTTGAAGATCTAGGTTTCATCTTAACAAGGATGTATTTCATATTAGATGCTCTAAGTTCAGGCTCAGGTCACTATCTTTGAGAACACAGTAACTGCAGAGCATAGGGAGGATGAAACGTAAATGAATACCAGGGTCTGTGAGGGAGTTCTGTGGAGGCAAGTATGTCAGGTGGTCAGTGTGGTTGATTACACCAATAAATGGCTTTGTGGATTGAGACTTAGCTGCTTATCCTGCATTAATTCTTTTGAAAGCAGCATTACAATAACTTTCTTGAACATGTCAGATTCCTTTATTAAAGTACTGATTCTTGTTGAAGCAGTGAATGTGGAGCCGTTAAATATCTGCTATCACTCTGAAGCCTTTCAGATGTAGGGGGCACCTGAGTTCTCACTTCTTCAAGACCTAGTGTTTCTAGATTTAGACCAGTAGGCCTAAAGTAGGGCCAACTGCCAGTAGAATCCCCAAAAGATAACTTTGTTGTCTGTTCCTGACCCTCACCCCCCTCTTAGGCCATGTTGGAGCTCCTCTGGCTTGTAATATCATAAAATTAGAGGATGTTGAAGAAATGAACTATTTCTCCTCTAACAATGAAGGAGAGGTAGGTATCATCTCCTGTGTGTCACCAAGTACTGAAACATAAGACTTGGTGACTAACAATGTTCTGTGCTTCCTATAGGTCTGCATTAAAGGACCAAATGTCTTCAAGGGTTATCTGAAAGACCCTGAGAAGACAGCAGAAGCAATTGATAAGGATGGCTGGCTCCACACTGGAGACATAGGGAAATGGTTGCCAGTGAGTAATGGTGTCCCTTGAATGTGAATTCCTGTTTAGTTTACAGTAATCTGAAAAGCTGGAAAAGTGAATTCTAGGATACAAACCTCATAAGGTATCTTGTTATCATTCAGCAAGTAACTCCAGGCACAGCTCCAAAGACTAATTAGGTTACAAGATCTCAATATCTACTAGGCCAGTAGCTAAGACTTTGTCACTTCCACAGTGAAGCACAAGGTGTCTTGCCTCTCCTTAGAGGAGAATAAAGGAGTTGTGTAATTATGTCCTGTGTTAGCTGAAGAAATTAAAGAGCCCCTTCTCTCTGTAGAGAGCAAAGACCAGTTCCAGATTAGCATGTGCCTTTCATACAACAAAACCAAACCTATTATCTTCTACTTTAGTTTCAACTCTGTCTTGTTTCTATTAAATGGCCTCTACCTTTAACTTGTAGAATGGAACACTGAAGATTATTGACAGGAAGAAGAACATATTTAAACTTGCACAAGGAGAATACATTGCTCCAGAGAAGATAGAAAATGTCTACATCAGAAGTGTTCCTGTAGCCCAAGTCTTTGTCCATGGGGAAAGCCTGAGGGTAAGTGAGGTCAGGAGTGAGCACCCTGCAAGACAATTCCTATGATGAGCCCTGGAAAATCAGGGCACAAAAGTATGCGTTTACAAGAGTCTGAGCAAGACCTTTTCCCAATAGTGACACATTTATAGGAATATCCTTTTGGACCTCTAGTCTTTCCTGATTGACAGCAAAGAGAAGGAGATCTTGGCATCAAGTTTCAGGCTGGATAAATGCTAATTGCATACTTGTGTGGGATTAGTGTGTCAGGTCAGTTCTGTACAGTTAAGAATCATAGAACTGTTTAGGTTGAAAGGGCCCTTTAAAAGCCATCTAGCCCAACCCTTCTGCAATAAGCAGGGACGTCTTCAACTAGATCAGGTTGCTCAGAGCCCTGTCCAACCTGCCCATCCCTGGAAACATTCAAGGTCATCTACCACCTCTCTGGGCAGCCTGTGACAGTGTTTAATCACCCTCATTGTACAAAAATAATCTTGTATCTAATCTACATCTACTGTGTTTTAGTTTAAAGCCTTTACCCCTTGTGCTGTTGCAACAGACTCTGCTAAAATTTTCCCCCCCATCTTTCTGGTAAGCACCCTTAAGTACTCAAAGGCCATAATAAGGTTTCTCCAGAGCCTTTTCTTCTCTAAGCTGAACAACCCCAATTCTTTCATAGGAGAGGTGTTTTTCCACACTCTTGCTGCTGAGGCCACTTATGCTAGCAGAGGCCAGCCTTCAGTCTGTAAACCAGTCAAAAGTAATTACTGGAGCATTCAGCACATAACAAACCGTGTTAGTACTTCAATTACTGCTGTCAGAACCCAAATAAGTGACTTGAAAGTCCTTATAGCTACATTCCAAACTCCAGAAATGGATGGGGATGTAAATGTGGCTTGTTATAGAGACACTGTCCCCATCAGGTTCACATAGACAATCAAAGTAGTTGTAGATGCCTTATCTTGATCTCAACATGACTACTTCCACTTGTTTTCAGTCTTTTCTAATAGGTATAGTGGTTCCTGATCCCGAGACGCTTCCTGAATTTGCAGCAAAACTGGGAATAAAAGGTTCCTATGAAGATATCTGCAAAAATCAAGTGAGTAGCTCTGTTTTTAGTGGCTTATAGATAGAATTTAATCCAGAAGTCCAATCTTGCATTGCTTTGACTTAATTCTATAATTTTTTTTTGGTGTGTGTAAATAAAACTGGTGTAATGCTGGGTGAGTCATGCAAGAAGCCTCGCAGTGAAAACTGGAGCTACATATAGGAGTCCCTTGATGTTTCAAGGGCTATCAATCCTTCCATTCCAATGAGAAGATAGGCATCACCTTGTAGTGGCCTAAAGATAAAAAAAATCTTGACTGTTGTAGTATGTACATGTGTTGTTGCCAACCTCATTTCTCACTGAGTGGGTAATGGTATGGTCTTGAGCTGCAATTACAAAGTGGCACTTTTACATACTCTGCTCCTGCTTTGTTTCTTCTAGGCAGTGAAGAAAGCTATTTTAGAAGATATGGTCAGACTGGGGAAAGAGGCTGGCCTTAAATCCTTTGAACAAGTGAGTACTACTAAATCTTGCTTGTCACAAGCCCCTGTCTTGCTAATGCAATGGCTGGGAAGTCTTCATTCCTGTTTTCAGCTGTGTCAGGATGGGGTCAGAGACAGCTGTCCCAGATAAGTCATTGAAGTAGACAGTAAAACATTGGCTGCCTGTCTCCTGACCAGGAGACAGCTTGCTGTACAGGGTGACAGTCACAATTTGCCATGAGATGGAGTGGAAGTTCACCACAGGCTGCAGGAGCCGTAGTGTAGTTTTCCAGCCTTCCCACTTGCTGTGTCAGCCAAAAGGAGTTTGACTTGTATCAAAGAAGAGTTTAGTTACTGGACCTCCTGAGACTGAGTTCTTGCACTGAGCTCAAGGAACCTGTGAAGAACTTGCTTTTCCTCTAGGTAATTATGGAAATGTCATATGCTAAATCACTTTCTTTTTAATAGGTTAAAGACCTGTACATCCACACAGAGATGTTCTCTGTAGAAAATGGACTCTTGACACCAACACTGAAGGCGAAACGACCGGAACTTGTTAAAGTCTTCCAGAATGAGATTGAAGCCCTCTACTCAAGTATGCAGGGATAAGTGGCCAGTTTAAATTAAATGGCATGGAGTATCCAAACAAATCTGACACTACGTGATCTATGGAGAACACATGCTTGAGTGGAGGGGATCAAGAAGAACTTAATATATTGTTTCTGCTATCCTGGAAAAAAATTACTTTCAGATGAAGATGGCTATAATACAACTGACAACTGGCAGTCTTCACATCTTGCAGGACTAAGCATCGGCTGTGTAGGCAAAGCCAGGACTTCCATCTTCTTCCTTGGACTGTGACTGAATTGTGCAAACAATGAGGAGCCTCAGCCTGTAAGAGGTAGCAGTAGGCACTTCTCACTGCTGAAAGCAAATCTTGTTTTCCCCCTCCAACTATGAACTGCATCATGACCTTTTGTGAATTGCAATCAGACTGAACTCTTTCATGCAATTATGTGGGTTTTTGGGGGGGAGATAGTTCAAAAACCAAGTGCAGGAAAACAGCACTTCAGTTTCCACTCAGGACGCTACAACCTGTCTCAACTCAAGCTGTCACAGTATGAATTGGTGCTTAACATCTGTTCAGCAAATACAAAGGCAATTTCCTATTCCTAGCACTGGACCACGCAGTAGAGGTTGTTTTAAATGCAAGTGAGTAGTCTGGCATTAAATGGTTTACATGTGTCTGAAGCAAATACAGTTTATACTCTAGTATGGGAGGCACTGGATCAGTTTTTGTACAGGTTCTCAAATGCAATGGCAGTTGTAAAGCCTCTACATGTTTGAATTTGAGCCTGGTAAGTGGAAAACTTTAGCCATCGTTCCTAAGAATATAGGATGCAATAAACTGTAACTGCACAATCAAACCAAAGCCTGTGTGAGTGACTTTCTCAGCTGCCAGCTGCAAGGTCTGCTGCTGCCTGGTTACATACAGCTGTGGGGATAACAAGTGCTGCAAAAGTGTGTTCCTGTGCTGTCACAGCTTAAGCCATGAGGCAGTAAGGTAGTGCCAGAGCAGATGTTGCTTCTCTACTTTCCTCTTCTTGTAGTATGGTAAAAAAACTTCTGGACAAATTAATTCAGCACATCACATGAAATAAAGCATCAGCTATCACTTTGTAAGGTTAAAGCTGTTTATTTAGAAAAAATACTCTGCTGAGATGAGTACCACTTCTGTTTTTAGAAACCCATCTTCAACTAGTGTATGCTGTCTCTGCTGCCAGCTCCTCCCTGTCCCTGCAGTAGTCCAGGAGAGAACTCCTATTATTGATTTCTTTTACTCCTGGTAACCATCTCAAAATTACTAGGAATGAGAATACCAAAGCTAGTCTCTTGCACAACTTGTTGGTAATCTAGTCCCTTCTTCATCAAGAGCTGAGACACGTGGCACAGCCAGCAGCTTCACTCTGCGAAGGAGAGCTGCTCTGCATCGGAGGCCAAAGTGAGGGCAGGTGAGTTGAAAGCCAAATTTTTCAATTATTTTGGTGGTCGAATGGGCTGCCTGAGATGTCCATTTAGCATGCCCAGCTTTTATGATGAATTCAGTTTCTGTTCCAAAGCAAAAGCTGCCTGAATGAAAGTAGGTGACCATTTCTTATCAGCTTATTTCATTGTTTTCCTTTAAATAGGAGGGCAGGGCTCCATGTCAGGATGCAGTTACCCCTTATTTTCCATCATACTAGAGCCTGAGCCAGCCTTGTGTGGTATTGTGAGTCTGAACTTGCTGTTAGATGATGGAAAGGATGCAAAGCTCAAGATTTTAAATACAAACAGTAATTCTTCCCTTAGGGGTAAACAAGAGATAGTTTAATAGAGCTAATTGCTGTGTGAGAGGCTCTTGGTTTTGCTTCCCCCAGACATGGCTTCTCTAGAGAGTTGAAGCTGAAGGAAAATCAGCTGAATTCCCTGATGAATCACTGCAAAACACAGAACAGTGGCAAATCTATACCTGCTCCTTAATAAACAAAGCTCTTCCTTGAGCGAAATGCAGGAAGGGGGGAATGAAGAAGGGGGAAAATATAGAATGGGATGGTAGAAAGGAAGGAAAAGAAAAGCTACTCGTATTAAAAATCAGGCTTCCTCAGAGGTGGTTTCTCTTTAAACTTCCTGCTCTGATAGTTTTCAGCAATGGAAAGACAGCCTGTATTTTGTTGGCTGCAGAATCCCTGAATGCCCTTAGGAGGTACGTGCTTGTGTTCAGCCGATTCTTCCTAAGGGAGCGCTGCTGAGTGAAGGTGCTGTAGCGGTAGGCAGGAACACCAGTTACCTGTGCTCTGAAAGGGAAGAAGTGGGACTGAAGTAGAGCTACAAGGAAATGAGATAAAAGCTTAGAGAGACAAGCCTATGGAGTCCATTTCGGTTGGTAAGTGCACTCCTGAAGCAGAGCTCCTGGGCACGGTCACAGCATAGCGGTGTTGGTATGCAACGTTCTGCTCAGACCAAAGCTGAAATGCAGTTGAAGATGCTCTTCAAGTACTGAAAGATACCTAGTCCTGTATAAACAGACCACAGCTTACATAAATCCCTCTCCTAATAGCTAATGATCAACTGTGGTCATTAGTATTGTTAATCTATTCCTGTTACACTGTTAATTGCTGCCTGCTAATAGATAGCAGCTACTTAATCATTTCAAAGTCAAGAATGAGAGGTCCTTAGCTGGAAGACGAACTTATTTTTGCAGTCTTTGTTTCGTTCTAGACTGAACAGAAAGTACTGCAGTTGAGGCTGAGAGTGTTCTGTGCGGTTTGAAGGCTTCCTGCTCCGGCAGGGCATTGGACTAGATATTCTATCAAGGTCCCTTCCAATCCCTGATATTCTGTGATTCCATGCTATTTTCCAAAACAGGTACATCCTGCTGAGTTACAGTCTCTCACCTCTAATGAAGCCTGCTTCTAGAAGGTAAGTGCTTTCATTTCAAGAGGGGCAAAGCACCTGCTTGCAGACTTCTGAAACCGCACACCCAACCCCATTGCCCCAGCTCACAGCCACGTACGGATTACACACACCACAAGCACTAACACACAGCAGGCTGGAGGCAACCAAAACCTGCCTTTGTGCTGGAGACAGGGTGAGTAGGAGCACACAGGACTAATGCTGGCTTGTCTGTATGTAGCTATTTCTATAAACAATATTGATTAAGAAATGCTCATCTACCTGAGATTACTCAAGCAGGTGGAGGTCAACCAGATGTTAGTTTAAATCAGTGATTTGCAGAAGTTCTCAATGTGAGACTGACTGAGACAACACAACCACCTGCTGCATTAGGACACAGTTAGAAAGCCTTCAGCTGGTTCAGGTTATTCCAGTTCAAGGTCTTCCTTCTAACAATCCAAGCCAGAGGGTAAATAAAAATGCTTTAGGCAAGAATCACTTAGTAGCAACTAGGCTTGCAAAAATGTTCATGCTTGGCACTATTAATCCATTTCAGGGTGAAAGGAAGCAAGAACTCAAGTCTCTTGGGTCATGCTCAGATTTCACAGGGAACAGACAGAGCTGGCTGGCTTTTGCCATTAAAAGCACTGAATATCCTTAAAGAAGAGCTGAAGTCTTTCTAACCTGGAGAAACAACAGTGACCTCTTTACTTTTGTCAGTTCACATTCCCATGCTTATAAACAAGTTCTTGTAGGTCTAAGAACAATTAAATCCACAAGTGAATACGAATGTATCATTTATTTGAGGTGGACAACTCACATCATTAAGTCACAGGTAACAAATCTGATCTTGAATTTGCATCAGATGTTTATTTTATAATTTCCAGGGGCAGCTTCAGAGAAAGTAAAATACAAAAGGTAAGCAGCACGCACCGCAACCAGATGCAGCTGAGGATAGAACCTAAACTGTGAACCTTCAGAATGCCATTTCAACACAAAGAAAAAAACAACCACCTGATGGGCTGAATAAGATGCATCTTGAAGGCAATCCAGCAAATGGCTTCTTTGATTTATTGTTTAAAAAGTACACAAATGATGGCACAGATATATCCAACCCTTTCCGCTGCAAGGAAGAGAACCTTGTCCTAACATACTCATTGCATAAGTCAAAAGTAATACACAGAAAATTTCAAGTAAAGGATTGTGGTCTGAAGTAAAAATTCTATTTTTTATTTAAAAAATTAGAAGGCTATCTGTTTTTCTTCTCTCCATCCACTGGTTGATCCGTTTCAGAGTCATACTGGTATTTTTCCACACATTTCCTAGGGAACCAGCCTCGTTCTCTTGTTCCACCTTAAAACAGGAAAAGTCACATTAACTTGGAACAAAACATGACCCATTAGAGAGGAAAAACAGGACTGGAAGAGACATCAAGGGGTTACCTAGTGTATTTTCTTCTCAAAGCCAGGGCATCTAAGTAATTCCTACCATCATTGCCCAGGAGCGCATTTAGTCTCTCCTATTGCCTAAAATGTTTTCTGAGATCTCCAAAGTTTCCCAGTGTCCCTTCCACCTATTAGGAATTACGTCCCAATACCCTATCTCAATATTTCTGTCTCTAATTGACATTTACAACCCCTCCTTCTACAGGCCAGGGCCACCACAAGCAGCTAACACCCTTTGTGCAGCTGCTGATGGTTTGCCCACACCCTGGCTTTCTCCGGTCTCCTTTGTCTCTCCAGGTAAGCCACCCCACTCCTTTCAGCTTTCCCAAGTCACATTTTTGAGTACTTTTATTACTCTCATTGTTTTCCTCTCGACCTGATCTCCCTCTTTCTTGAGATGCAGTAACTGCTTTTGCTTGTGGCAGTATTTCAGCTGTGTCTCTGTAAGGCTGAGCAGGATGGAAAGATTACTTCATGCATCTGGGAAACTCCAAGCTTTTCTCTAATTCCTGCAAGTGTTGACTCATCTTAAGATTATGTCTGACTTTTTTTTTCCCTCTCAGAGAAACTGCTACTTAATCATTAATTTTTCCATCTTATTTAGTACTTGTCACTCCTACCTGTTTACAGCATTTTGCTATAAATTCCTGACAAATCTCTTCCTATTTCTGAAGCCTAGTTCTCCAAAATGAATTCTAATCCACCCTCTCAGTATGCATCAAGTTCCCCACCCAGACCACATTTCACCTGATTTAAAAATAGTATTTGATATAGCACAGCTAGCTCCAGATAATCTTCACAGCAAACAACACAATGCAGGCTATTATCATGCTCATTTAATGACTCTTTTAGGTTTGATGTCCGAAAAAATTCATGGGATTGAGCAGAAAACAATTCCAGTCCATGAAGGTCTCGGACCTCCCGTGAAAGGTATGGACACTTTCAATCTAGCCCTTTCCATCCAAGAAACCAATCTGTTGGCTGCCTCTCTTTTACCAACAGGGAACGTACAGGCAGTGAATTCACAATTGTTTGAAGAGGCAACAGAATCCAACACACCCTTGATGAAAAGTCTGGCAGGTACCATTTTAGCTCAGCAGGTGTCTGTACCACCTTTGACAGCCGCAGTTAGTGATGTAAACGTACATCAAAGTGTTTGGATTTACTCGAAAACCAAAACTATAACATCCCCTTGTTTTTAAGATGTACAAAGAATAATCCCAGATCATACATGTACTTGGGGTGTTTAGGTAGGAAATCTGAATATGTTTAAGAAACACCACTGTTTAAATATCAAAATAAAAGACAGAAATCACAAGCTTAGAGTTTAGAAGCCCAACTTTTCCTCAGAGTATGAATAAGTGTCCCCTTTCCCATTTAAACTTCAATAAGCTACTAGATAAATGTTCTTTCAGTCTGACAGACTTGTAACATTTATAAAAAATGGTAAGTCTACCAGCTGTAAAGAATAAAAAAACAATGGATGTAGTTTTAGAGGGGAAAGGAGCTGATGCCAATAAGGTCAGTCATTCTACATTTTGAAAACTGAAGGTGTAATATTGTCCATGTGTCTAATTAGCTATAAAATTGATCTGTAACTTTCAACAGAAAAAGTGAAAAGAAACTGCTTCATACCATCAGCAGCTGAGTCGAGGATCTTCTCACCATACATCCAGTGTCTGGGGAAGAAAGCGGAACAGGTAATTAGATGCCAGAACTCATCTCAATATTTCTTTTAACCAAACATAAAGGTGTGGAGCCACTAACTTTAAGCCTCTTGTGGCTAAAATCAGATCCCCTTTACTCAGTGCAATTCTAGGTTCTTCAGTGCACGGTGTTGTGAAGAGTGTTCTAACACCTTTAGTCACGGGGCAGCAGACACCGCTGTAATCTTCTACCGCTCGGTACCGCACCTACACGTTTGAACAGAAGATGGCAATGCGTCATTGTAAGGAGCTATGGCCTTGCTGACAGCTTCATACCACAAAAATCAATCCAAGCATACTGTTAGCTGTTACAACAGCTGCCAAAGGGCCTCTAAATTCTAAATTAACTGCTTAACAATGAAGCACAGTCTTCTTTATGATCATTTCTCTTGCCATCTGGAAACTACAGAGTAAAGGCGAAGAGAGCTAAATGCTAAGTTTAATTAAGCAGAGGCTGCAGCACGCTGTTTGTGTAGAAATGCAGAGTACTTCATTTCCAGGTTTAAAGCCAAGCAAAGTCTCAGCAATTACAGAGTCATTTCAGCTCAAACTTCACAAATACTTACACTTCTTACTCGCTTGTCTGCTTTCTGTTTCAGTTGCTCTATCTATAAATAATTATAAATAGAAATTTAGGCAGTGTTTAGTTTAAGAGGACTTGAGTGTTCAACACAAAATTAAGTCAGGTATTGAAACCATTGAAAAAGCACAGGAAATATAATTAGCATTTGAAAGCAGTCACAAAAGCATAATTTTTTAGTCTATCAAGAAAAGGAGAACATTTGATAGAACTCCTGTTTCTTAATTCTATGTATCACTAGTCAGTCTATTTTACTTATTTAAACAGTCGGTATGTTACTGCAGAGGAGAGCAGGGAAGTGGACAGTGGGGAGGATTAACTTCAGATACCACCAAAGCTCGGTTACCGTCAAACTGTACTGATGACAGCCGTCTCTTACTGGCCAATCCAGGCCGTCTCCCTCAGGAATCCCAGACCATGTAAACACTTGCTTGAAGTTCTTCCATTTACTTCCCATGTCATAAGGAAAAATAAAGATCTCACCCGTTTGGTAGTACTGGATTCTGTCTTTGGCCTGGAAAATAATTAAGAAATATAGTACATAAAACCATACCCTAAAAACTGCAACTGAGCAGCAAACATTAAGGCCATGTTGTATGCCCTGCATGGGCACACGAGACCTAAGGGCAAATGTCTGGAGACAACAGCAGAGTAGGTTTCTACTATAGTAACCCAGGCTTTTAAAACCACTTACAACAATCATGGCATTTAGAAGTGTGTCTGGTTTGGGTCTGCCCTGGCCTCTTTACACAGAGACAACAGTCTCCTGGCTGCACTGATTAATGCACTCCATGCTCTATTTGATGGCTTTTTAAAAAGACTTATGCTTGGTTATTTCTCAGTTATGTACAAAGACTTCCACAGCTCAGGGTAATTTGATTAATGATCCTGAGCACAATTTAACAGTGGTGGTGTCTATTCCACCTCCAGGAAGTGTGTGTACAGGCACGCTCTACATGCCCCACCTGCTGCAGTCACAAACTTTCCATTCTTTCAGTAAGGATGACATCTAGTGGAACGGCCACAGAAGAGTCTGTTCTGTTCCAGTAACACTGTTGTGTTTATTAAACATTTACCTGTTACAGCCTGTGCTCAGTTTTCAGAAGAGACTGTTTTACAGTAAAAATCTCTTCCAAGTTTCACTAGACAGTTGCAACAGGGTTTTCTTTCACTTATTTTCCATTGTCCTATTACTCAGAGGCCTAACAGGACGAGGATCCAGCTAAACCAGATTGTGTGCAAAGAGAAAGCATTACGATACTTAGGGTACTTACAGGCAGTCAAGATGTTAATTTCCACAAAGAAAAAGAACAAAAGACAACAGAACAATAATGAAAAGTTTGTGGACTGCAACAAAATAACCTGGTAGCACTGAACTAGTTTTGGTTTTGTTTCCTCCAAACTTAGCTTCTGCTGGTTGGCTGTACTTCTGAAAAATCTTGTGAAAACCTATATATAGATACGGAAATCAAAGAGAAATCTGAAGGAGAGAAGACTGCATATCCCATTATTTTCTATTACTTCTTCAAAACTCAAGGAAATTCCTCCCAGTTTTAGTCAGGGAAGTACGAAATTAGGAAAATCATGAGCCAAGCCAATCCACCTAGAGTGGGCAGAGAGGGTGGACAATTAAATGCACAGGGAGGCACAATGAGAAGCAAACGCAACTCAAGTTTCAAACAAAAACACCCACATATTCCAAGCAAATAAGCAGTGTCTCTTAAGAGCAAATATTTTTCCATGTTCACTCCAACTCCCCCAAACAAAAAAGAATAAAAAAAATCTAGGCAGTAAAATGATTTCTCATCAGTTTCAGACTGTAATGGAAAAGCTGGCTGTAGGTGTAAAGTCAGTTGTGATTTGAAATTACATCTTTGGTTTAAATCCAGAGAACTGAAACAAGAAATGGATGAGTAAGGAACAGAAGCTTTGTAGCAAGAGTACACAAAAATACTGTAATAAAAGCTTACCTTTTCTTCAATCCAGGACTCGATTGAAGTTTTATTTGTCAAAATGACTTTCATCTAAAATAAGCGTTAGATGAAATTAGTGTTGATTTGCTCAGACAAATATCAGCTAGGCAAAGATAACTTCATTTAACAAACTACATTTGCTTAAAGAAAGCAACTTCTACAGGCTTAACTGAAACAGACAAACCATTCAAAATTCAGATTCAGCACAGATGCATGCTAATGCTATTCTCCAGAATTATACAATGAGACAGTATCACACACTATTTCAGTTTATGCTTGAAATACATAATTTTGTTTCCTTCCCGAGATCCCAAATGTTTGAAGTAATGTGTCAGGCATGTTTATACCTATTTTCAGGGAGAGGGGCAGGTACTCCTGAAATACCAATTACCTTGCCTTTTCCAGAGAGTTTATAGAGCCCATCTCATGTTTTCTTAGCTCATTACATTTTTGGCTCCAAGTTCTCCCATGAGGAAAATAACATAAAATAAAATAGTGGTAACAACAGAGAATTTGGGAGAAATCAACATAAAACCTGGAAAAGTTATACAACATGAGCTCTAAACATCTGCCCCTATCTCAAATCTGAATTCTGTTACTGCTCCACACCCAAGCAAAGCTCACAGATTTTAACTTTGTTGTAACAGAAGCTGTAAACTTACCTGGATAATGAACAGCATACCAACGGCAATAGTTGTTCCTAATGCCAGTCCTAAGGCAAATAAAGATGCAGCAAATGCAGACAGCCCAAAGGGAATAATGGGCCGAGGGTCTCTCTTGGCTGCACTCATGTCAATCTTTACAGAACTCCAGCCAAAAGATATCTGCAAAGAGAAAATATCATCATTCAGCTGTAGAACATGCCCACTGCTGAAACAAAACAAACTACCAACAAGAAATTTGGCTCTGAAGGCAGGTGCCCAACTTCTGACAGGCTTATAATGCAGGTGGAATAATTACCAACAAAACATTCAAAAGCCTTTTCAGAAATACATTCTTTGCTAGATGTTGACCGTCTCTAGATGAAAGCTAAACCAAAACCACCACACCTTGCAATCTCCACAAGAAGTTAGGCCTAAAATCTGCAAAAACAGTCTGGCCCCTGGCATATTAATGAAAAAGCATTGGCAGTTTGATAGAAAACGTTGGCGTGGCACAGTATCCATCCTCAGTGGAAGCACTGCAGGTTTTGCTCTGAAAGCTGCAGCAGACAGTTCTCAGCATTACTGCTCTGCAAATACAACACAGCCTTCGTCTGTTACACTGGCTTGATGTTTTCAAGCTCCTCATTGCAACCACAAAGGCTGAAATCAAGGCTCATAATCTTAGCCACAGATCTGAGACGAGGGATATATTCCAGAACAAGCTTTCCTCGCTCTTGCTGCAGTTCAGTTTTCCCATTTAAAAACAAGTCCAACAATTTATTTTTTGGTTCAAAAAACCAGTACTTTCTTTTCTTCCCCTTGAAGAATGGATANCTTTTTTTCCCCTTGAAGAATGGATATAATTCTTAAAAAGTGGCAAGCAGAAGGAAATAGCATCTAACCTGTGTGTTGGAAATAAATAGCAGCTAGTTTTTGTGCCAGCCAAAACACATCCTGTCCTTCTCTATACAAAGTACTACTCAGAAAGTGTCTTCAGTCAATGTGAAGCTCTAGGAAACTCCCAGTGATTATGAAAAGCACCAGGGGAAAAAAAAAAGGGAAAGAAAAATAAAAACAACTTTCTCTGAGTCTTCCTGTAATGAAGACACTTTTCACAGGCAGAGAGCAGAACTGAGCATACATGTTGAAAGAATAACAAGGAATTCCACGTGTTGCTTTTCCTCAGGAAACCAATCTCATACCTCCAAAAATAACTCACCCATCTGCCTTAAATAATATTTTAAGCACTTAATTCTATTTTCTTACTCTGTTGTAAAGCTGAGTGTACATAGTCATAACAAATATGAAAGAAGCGTGAATACATCCTAGTGGAGCCAAGAGGAGAAACAGAGTGAAAGACGCATGATTCTGGTATCCACAACAGTTGTTGATCCAAGGACAATGGTGATCCATTTTCATGACACATCTGTGAAAAAAAAAGCACAAAGTACAACTAACTTTCTACTGCTCAGCCTCCCTTCATTCATTTAAACTCACCCATTTCCAACAGATCAACACAACAGCATCTTTTTTTGATGCTGTTTAAGAATGATGTTTCATGTTGTCGAGTGGAAGAAAGCAAAGCAAAGAGCGCTCCCAGATCCTGCCCTCTCTAATTACCTCTCCTCCCTCTTCACTCAAACTTGCTAGTTGCTAATAAACACTACATTCCAGAGCTTGGAATGGGAAACATAAGAACTATCAACACAATAAGCACTCATATTATTGCCAATTCTTTTAAATAAGCACACCAGGAAAACAAAGGAAATAGCAGGTCCCCTGAGAACTACTTGCAGAAAGAGCATATAAAGATACACAGACAGAAGTCTGTTAAGGCCTCTTTCTTTTCAGTAGTAGACCCTCTGAAAGCTTAATTAATTGCTATGTATTGACCTTACACCACCAGAAGTCCATTCCAAAATCTATTTAACAAGCATAAACACCCCTAGAGACACTCTTGCCTTCAATACAAAGCTGGTTATTTGGGTTCAGCTTAGAGGTGCAAAAAAACACCAGACAAAAGATTTGTCCACAGCCCAAATTGCATTGATTTAACTTAACAGGTGTAAAAGTCACAAATTATAATATTGCAGTTGATCTGCATCAAACTTAAGTGATAAACAAAGGATTGAATTACAGAAATATCCAGGCCCTCTGGAAATAAAACTTTACTGGTTTGGAACTACTGATCTCATTTTTTATACTAGTCCATTCCCAGTAGGAAGTTCAGTTTCTCGCTTTTAAAGAATTAGTTGTTCTTCATTAGCACATGCTCAACTGCCACTGTACAAGTTCTTGAACACATAATACTAATTATCAGCACAATTGTTTCTGAAGAAGTTCCTGGATCTTAGCTAGAGACCTCACCCCATTCAGGCAGGCCCCAAGAGGTGACTCCATTCATGCACTGAAACTTGCCATTGCAGAGAAACCTTTCCGTGGTGGTTTAAGTTCCCAACTTCACTGCAACAGGCTAGAAATACGTGATTTACTTTGGCCAGAGCTGAGGAGGGCAGAACATTCCTAATGCATATCAGCAAAATGATTTGGAGGATGTGCGACAGTTTTGGCTGGTTTATTTATTTGACGAAACCTAAATTATTTATAGAACTTGCTTTTGCCAAGACAGCCATCAGGATCTGCTGCCACTTTCTGCTAACTCCTCACTGTAAAGATTGTCACTCAAGGAAAGGGATCTAATTTTAAATCTCAGGATGATGCAGGCAAATTACAGCACTGCCCTATAGTTTCAGTCTTTATCTCCCAAAAGTGCACTGACTGCGAATCTTGTGTTTATAGAAACCACAGGTGAATGTGTATGCTGCAACATCCTTTTACCATGCTCTCCAACAGCCCTTCAGAGGAGGCCCTGCCCAGTAAACCCAAGATAAATGCAACTACAGCTTGGACTGCAGACAGCTGAAGGGGCTTGGTTTTTATTTTTTCAAGCTGCACTAAATTCTAATGCAGCTATTTATAATAAAAACATCATTTAGCTCAAAACAAGCCTGTTGGAAAACTAACACGTAACAAGGCACAAACTTTTTAAGTTGACCCAAAAAGGCTTATCAGTTCACTGAACGTGCAGGCTCTCCTCAGAAAAAACCCTTTAGTGAAGAGTAGAGAACAGTCCAAAGCTTCCACTGAAATCAGCATTTAATGCTCATGTGGAAAAAATAAGCTTTTCTACTCCCTGAGCAGGTGAATGTTTGGACTCAGAACTTACAAAGGACTGAAAGATTTAGGTATTAACTGTCAAAAAGTTCCTAAGAGGAGCTGAGTTCAAGCCAAAAAGAAATAAAGACAGATTTATTTATTAAACTAAAACACAGTAAAACCCTACAGAAATCATACAACTAGAAGGTGGAGATATTTGCAACGTGTATAGAGTTCATATGGAAATAAAAAGGCACAAGACTTGGAAGAATAAATTATATTAACAGCTCATCTTTAGATTAGAAGCTGCTTTACTGTGAACTTAACACAACTGTAAAGAAAGACAGTACCTGTTACACTTCCGACAGTGGTGTGAACGTGGTGCCTTATAAGACTGACACACTTTACAGTATTGGAGATACATGCAATCCTGAGATTTTTCCTTTAAGCAGAAAAACAGGCATGTTAGAGATATAAATAATTCTACCAACAATGCATATCTTGGCACTTTCCTAACCTAAGCATCTTTGCTTTCTTCTGACAGGGTGTGTCTCATAACCCATCCCTATTTAATGGTAGGTGGCGAGGAGAGAAAAAACCAAAATGAAATAATCTCTTGGCTATCAACACTGCCATCTCCTGCTGTTGAAAGCACTACTTGCTAAAAGAAATAAACAGTTCTTCCACCAGAAAGAATGACTATACAAGCAAGGTTCCACAGTGCCAAGTTCTGAGAGTAGAAAACAGCATAAAGCCTTTATAATAAAAAAAGGCTTGTGTACCTTATCTCTCCATTTAGACCCTAGGCCAATCCGGGCTAACTACTAACATACAGTACTGGTAAGCATTAACGTTCAACTACCTCTTGTTTGCCTCCCTCTCTTACACACACACCAACTACAGCAAGATGACAGAGAGACTTGTAGATAACAAATGGTAAACGCTGGCCAAAATCTTCTGTTCCCAGAGCAGAATGCCCAGTTCTCCTGCCAGGACTGCATTAGGATCCTCTTCCCACTAGACTCTGTTCTGAGAAATAGTCCACAAGTAGAAATGTGATTAGTACTAATCTTTGGACCACGCCACTGGAACCCAAAGGCTGGCCTGCTCTCAAGACACGGAGCCTGTGCCACTGTGGTCTTGGAGCACTACTCCTTCCAAGGGATTACTGAAGAGAATACAAAGTTCTCTGCCGACTTGTAACACTGTGTTGAACACAGGATAACCATGTACTTTTTCAGCCTCGCATAAAATAAAAATTCAACACGCTACATGAAATTCTTCTTGTTACTAACGGCAAAGTCTTCAACACATCAGTGTGTGTGTGTGTGTGTGTGTGTGTGAGCGACCCCATAACCTTGACGTTCTCACTCCCGGCTAACAGAAGTACTGGTTTCCTGTTGTTTCGCTTTGAGAAGGTGCTATAAAACATCACGATCGCTGCCAACAAAGAAGCGCCACCGGTTAGACCCGGACTGCCTTAACCGACAGAACGAGGAAGGGATGGAGCAAGCTGGAACCCACTGGAAACGCTGGAAGCAGCAGTAAAGCCGGAGAGAGGCAGAAAGCGAAGATGTTGAAGCGAGATAAGGAGGAAGGAGTGGCCCGAGGGGCCGGCTGCATTCTTCAGGGAGAAAGGGGAAATGGTGGAATCAAAAGACAAGCAGCTTCTGCCCTCTCTGATCCCCACACCCGCTCCGCTCAGAAAGGCCGCCCCCGGCACCAGGACACCCCCCACACGCCACCCCCCGCCCCGGGGATGAGGCGATCGATCGAGAGCCACGGCTTACCGGCGTCCACCCCAGCGGGACGTACCCTGGGCCGACAAACATGGCGCTGAAGTAGTTATAGAGGATCATGACGGTCCAGTTGAGGAGCATGATGAAGTTGACACTTCCCCCGACAGTATCCAGGGGCCAGTACCACAGCGCGGCATCCGCCATGGCCGTGGCGGAGCACACGGCCACCACGGCCAAGGCCACCAGCGGCCCCCAGTGGCACAGACGCCGCNGGGGAGGCAAGCGGAACGGATCCGGCGCTCGCCTCCGCCCGCCGGCGTCTCCGGATCAGCCACCGCCCCCCGGCGGTCCGTTGGTAATATGGTCCCGCCGGGAAACAACATCCCACCATCCCCACGGCACAAAAAGAGTGGGGTTACAAAAAGGAGAGGGCAGGTTGCCAGGTGTAAGCGGGACGCCCTGAAGCGAGGGTCTCTAAGGGGCAGTGGCGGGGGGGCTGGGTCGCTCAGGTTAAAAGCACCTGAGCGGGGACGGAAAATCTTTCCGGAACCCGTGGTGAGGAGTCGGGAGGAGGGGGGGGACGCCTTTGTGGAGAGCAGAACGCGGAAGCGCCTGGGTGCGGAGCGGCTTGAGGGCGGCCGGTTGAGTGCGGCGTTTTAGGCAGCGAGTGCAGCGGGGCCGCCGCTTCTCCCCCAGCATCTGTCGCCGCCTCCCTCAGAGCCGCCGCCATGTCCTCCGATTTCGAGAGCTACGAGCAGGACTTCGCGGTGCTGACGGCTGAGATCACGGGCAGGATCGGGAAGGTGCCGAAGCTTGTAGGAGGTGAGCGGCGGGCGGGGGGGAGCTGCTGGCCTGGCCGCCGAGAGGCCGCCGGCGCCGCTGTCCGCCTTCGCGGCTATCGCTCCGCACCGCAGGGCTGGCCTGCTGGGCTGTGAGAGCCTCTCCGGCTCCCGGAGCCTCCGGCTTCCCAGCAACAGCCGTTTGGGGTGGTGGCGGGGGCTGTTTTAGTGTGGTTTTAGCGTGGTCTGTCACTGTGTCCCGTCAGCCCACTCTGTTGTCTTGCTCCTCACACAGCAGAGTCGGGATTCACCTCCCTCTGTTCGGGCAGCGAGCTGTCTAGTGGAGTTTATTAAGAATAACCTGCCAGAATAACCCTTGCTGGTGGGCTGTGAGGGTCCAGCCGTCCCTCCTGACTTGCTGTGGGGCTGCGCAGAGTTGTGCTGGCGCAGCTCAAGGGGTGAACAGCGCAGGGGTCAGGGCCAGGGGGTGATGCCTGTACCAGTTTTGCTACTGGGTGCTGTTTAATGTGGCCATGCCACAACGTCAGTCGTGGAAATAGAGTCTCTTTCGGGTAGCATAAACAGAATTTGTGCATGGCTTAATCTGAATCTGTGTTTTTGCTGCTTGCTGTTAAAACATTTGGTTGGGATAATTGACTGTGGTGACTCACATGTAGGAGCAGGTTCAAAGAAATCAATGTTGATTCACTTTAACGAGTTTGTCAAGAGCCTGCAGCATTCATGGTCTAATTCACGATGTATCCCTGCAGTAGAGACAATAATGTCAATAAGAGTGTTACGGTAGAAAGCTCTTTAACCAGTCTAGCTGAGCCTTCTAGCACATGTAAATCAATGCCTCGGTACAGGGCTCTTAGTACAAGACAGAAGGAAGCTGAAACGAGAGGATTTTTCGTCTCTCTTGTAGCTTGCTTAGTGCTACTTCTTTTTTTCAGGTCATTAAATATTTCTGCTTCTGCTTCCTATGCGTGTTTCCCAAAGCTCTAGGATGCTTGAGCTGAGTGAGTAGGTATCATATAATCACATAAACACACTCTAATGGTATACTTTTCCATATGACTAAAGGAAAAAGTATCATGCATCCAGGACCAAAGAGTAACAGCCTACTTTTAGAGTGGGAAATGCAGCATGAAGTGATGAAGTAGTGACTCTAAACAGGATTTGAGGTAGGTGGTCAACTAAAACGCATTATCTCAGGGCAACATTAATTCAGAGGTCCAAAAGATACCAGAAAATCTGGAATGCATAAACAAGGGGGGATTTTGAACAAAAAAAAAACCTGTTTGGTTCTGAAAGGTTATGTCTAATTGCAATCTTAGCAAGGTAAAAAGTCTTTTGATAAATTGGGTGCTGTGACCAATCACAAGCATGATTAAAGGACAGGAAACTATGCCTTTCCATGAGCTTAACGAAGCTAATTTGCTGTAAGGATAATTCACAGTCTGCAGGTACTTAGGAGGTAAAAAGCTTTTTCCATTTTGTAAAAGAGACCTACAAAATGAAGAAAGGAGAAATCCAAACAGTTCTGGTGAGTGAAATTTAGAGCTGGTGTAATTTAATTTTTTCAGAAATTGTTTAACCTGTAAATGGTTTCTGGAACAATTTACTGAGGGGGTGCAGGGAATTCTTCCCCAGTGTAAGTACCTACTCAAGGCAGCATTTCCCACTGCCTCACGAAGGATTGTTCGCTTTTAAACACAATGAATTTAAGGGCCTCTTGTAGGAACAGGAAGACATAATAAATAAATGGAGACTTTTCTTCTGAAAATCTGGGATGCTACACAGTGAGCTTGTGGAAAAAGAATAGAAATTTAATTTCCTAATGGTATAGATTTTGGAAATCACAAGTGTCTGTTCAGTACTAGCAAGAGCGTTCTGCTTAGTAGGAGTGGATTTCCATAATCTTCCCCTTAAATCAGTCTCCCTTATTCACTCAGGGAGTTTTTGAAGCTCAAATTAGAGATGCTTGAAGAGTATTGTCTTAAACAGTGACACAGCCTAGAAGCAGCAGGCTTTGAAACCGTGATTCTTTTATATGGCCCTTAGAAGGGTTTGGGGGTTTTGTTTTCAGAATTTGCCATCCTCTCAGAGGAAAAAGAACACATGTTCACTGCGGGACCAGCAGTGTGGTACTGGGCTAAATGGACTCAAGATAAGACAATGGTTAATGATTTTCTGTTTTTAAGAAGTGGCTTTTCCACGTTAAGTTTTGAGGCTAGTCATACATGGTTTGGACTGGCCTGAGTTATAGCTACTTCTTGCACTGTACATTTATGGGCGAGTGCATTGCTTCAGGGTTATTCTGTCTTTCATCAGCAGAAAATTAATGTACAACTTAAACCCAAATTGCAGTCTTAGCTAGTAGAAGCATTTGACCACCTGGGAAAAAAAAGATCTCTGACTATGCTGAGCACTTTAATCAGAAATATTTTAAATACACATTTTTCCCTTGTTTCTTAATAGGAATATTTGCAAGATCTTTGCTTCTTCATCACCAGGAGTTCCAGTTAGTTCTTGTGGAGATGGCTCAGAAAGAGGATTGTGAGGTGGGAGGGGGATGTGAGGAGATGCACGTGAGGTGGCAGTTTTCAGCAGCAGTGATTTGAGAGAGATTGCTGATGGCCTTCTTCCTCCACGCTGGAAGAAGCAGGATGAAAGGTGTAAGGACTTGTGCTACTACTGCGTAAGACAGAGAGATCTCCTCAAGTCTAGTGACCGGTTTATTTCCTTCTGCTGCCCAAGATGGACCTGCTGTAGGAGCTGCACATTCAGTTGAACTGGAAAAATACGGGTTAATTGTTTTTGCAACATTCCTGCATTCAGTGTTGCCAGGCCTCCTTGATGCTGTCTTGTGTTCTAGGAGGATGATGGCTCTACAAACAATCCTGTTGTCCCAAATGCATAAATAGTTCAGCAAGAAGTGTAACAAAGGCGCTCTGATGCTACAGAAACAATAAGCTGCAGGGACAATAGACTGTCTTGGGAAGAAATGTCTTCTGTTGAAGCAAGCATCATCTGGAGAGTTAAAGAAAGTGTTCTAAATTGGGAAATGGCTTTTAAATAGAATTTCTGTCGTGCTGCTGCAGGTCTTTGAAGAATGAAGATCATTGGCTGATGTGTTTTATTAATATTTCTCAGCAGTTCAGAGAAATGTCTGTCCTGTGGTTATACCAGTTTTTTATATGCGTTTTGATTGCTGGATGTGAGTGAGTTGCTTTGTGAGTGCAAATGATGGTACTTAACCTTTTTCTAGCACAGTAGCCACTGGGTCATGATGTTTTCATACTTGAGTGCTGTTATTCTTATACTCAATACCTGCATTTTCTGCTGGGCAAAGCACTGTATTTCAGTCTTTAACAGATTTAGCTGAAGAAAGCCCCACCTTTAACTTTCTGTTGTACCCCTATATTGGAGTTTACTGCCCGCATTTCAGGTCTGGCTCGTTATGATGTGCCTTTTGAACCCGGTTTCGTAACCCAGAGAGAAAAGCATGTATTGTTCCATTTGCCTCTGCTGTTGGACAGTACTTCTGGCAAATTGGTGAACATGTGAAGTACCTCAGCCAGCATAGCAAGATCTGCAAGCGGTCTATGGATTGAAGCACTTTGTTACTTGACTTCTCCCTCTGTACATCCTAATAAAAAGAAGCAATTCCACATGCAGTGAGACTGCTCAGTCTTGGTCCGGATTTTTTTAATCCCTTCATTGGTTGTGAGATCAAATTAATGCCGTGGTACCTTTCTACACTTATAGGCAGGTTTGTGCCTTTCTGTAACTGCTGTATTTTGGGGGACAAAACAGTGACTAATGCAAGGGCAAAGCTGAAAGAACTGGGGAAAATGTAGTTAAAGCTTGTTTCTTTTAAGAAAGTGGCACAGCCTTGTGTACAAACACACAGTGTTTCTTTGTTTGCATTCCTTACCTGGAGGGGAAAAAACCCCAACATTTTTATTTCCAGTTTTTATCCCTATTTTGTGAATTTGACCATTTAAATTACACAGGCTCAATGCAATATTTTCTTTAGGACATTCTGGCAAGGTGGAGACAATTCTATTCTAAATTTAGATATGTTTGATAGAACATTTTTTTTCTTTAGAGGTTATAATCGATTCTGAATTTAGGAAAAAAACTTATAAAACCCCCCACCTTTTAGTTCTTTCATACAATGGAAGTGTATTTAAGGAAATGATCAAGTAGGCAGATTGTGCCTACGACATAGTGGAATAATACAGTTAGGAATATGAGGATCTTGAATTGGATCATAACTTGTTTGTCCCGATTGAGTAGTACGCTTCTGCTACTCTGAGTAACTGTCTCTGACCTCATCTCCAGCCTCTGAGCAAGTGGATATTGTGCCCTCCTTTCTATGGGGATCCTGACATGAAATAAGTTGTTTCCTTAACTTACCCCTGGCAGTAAAACTGAAAGTGAGTGCTTTGGAAAAGCATTCTGGCACATGCATTCTGATTGACAGTCTTGCAGCATTTCATGATTTTGTTGCTGATATCAGCCTAGAGGTACTGGCAGCCCTGCAGGCAAAAGGCTCCAAGCAGCATACTCCCACTGGGATTTTATGTGGATGCAGCTAGAGGAAGAGAGGAAAGCAAAACCAAGTGGGTGATATGCTCTGGTACACTTGCTTTTCCTTACCAAAGTGACCCTGCTGGATCCTGCCACCCCTTCCTGCTCTGGGACTACATGCAATTGCCAGAAGTTCAGCTGCTTTTGTGGAAATGGGTGAAGGTACTGCTCCAAAGCTGCAGTGCCAGGGTGTTGCTATGTCCCCGCTCACAGTTCTGTATTTGAAGGAACAGCAAAGGCCTCTCTTCAGTAGGTCTTGCTCCCAGCAGTTGCTCTGATCACCAGCTGGATGATTATGTATTGATAAATCTGGGATGATGTGAAAATGCAACTCTGGAATTGGGTTAAAGTTTAACTAAACCATTGAAGATCATTTGAATACCTCCTCAATTTTATGGGAGCAGTTTTAGCCAGACCTCCTTGTGTACTAAGGAGTTTTTGCTACCACAGGTCCATACGTCAGTATCTGTGTAGGTAGGTAAGATCTTGCTGTCACTGGAGTGCTAGGTAGTTCTTGTAATCACAGTTACACATGGCATTTGTACAGCTTGACATTTCCCTAAACCCCAGCTTTATATCCCTACGTTTCACGTTGCTTAATGTGTGTGGAAATTGTATTTTAATAAAACTCAGGGAAATACTGAAATTGCTACAGTACATTTATTTTCTGCTGCTATATTTTAAAATATTATTTCAGCTTCAATAAAATGGCATTGTGTACTTCATATCTTACATTCTTTTTTGTATCGTCCATTGTCATCTTGCCTGATTTCAACTGAAGGAAAGAGCAGAGATGTTTTGGGATGCTGGATAGGAGAGTGGAAATGTGTGGGCGAACAAGTGGCAGATTCTCTATTCTGGGCTTAGTTATGTGAGGAAGATAAATCACTAACCATTACGTTTTCTGGCTCAGGTGCCATCATGAGAACCTGGTGGGGAATTAAAAGATATTGCTAACAGAACTAAAAGCGTTGCACAGGGATGAGCATTTCCTGCATCTTCTGCTGTTGGAATCCAGCAGCTTGGGGCAGTGTGTGAATTCCAAATTTGCAAGAATGATGCTGTTTTTCTGTGGCTTTAACTAGAGAGGATTGCTTGATGAAATTCTGGGCCCCTTTCAAGGATAAGAAGGGAAACTCTGGGAGGATTTAGAGGTGAGCTCTAACTTCTCATTGGTGTCACTGGTAGAGCTCTCCTTACTCAGAGGGCTTCAGTGTTCTTTAACATTTTATTTTAGCTATGTTTGCCAGATGTACTCTTGTATCCTCAGAGGACAGTTTTTCTACTCCTTACACAGCTGTTTATTTGGGAAGATCTCTGCATTATATTAAAGGTGGAAGGAGGCTCCTGAACCTGATCCTCTCTGCAGGCAGAGCTGCATGTATGTAACTGGAGAAGGACAGATCGTGATGTTCACGTGTCTTTGGATGAGAACGTAGAGTATCTTGGGTAAATGAGAAGCTGGGCCCATGGAAAAGCGGTGTAGGGTACTGTGGAACAGCAGTGGGAGGGCTCAGCTGAAACATGACTTGCTTACGCTGGGGATGCTTCCCCAAACACTCGGTAGCGATATAGTCCTTTCAGAAGTGGGTCTCTTGCTTTTAAGGAAGGTTGTTTTAAGGGCACATTTTTCTTTATATGGCAGAAATTCCAGTTTTGGTTGCTACCTCAGCACTCCCCGATTCCTGCCTCTGGCACCAAGTTTGCTTAAAAATAAGGCTAAACTACATACATTTAATAAAGAATGTCCCTCTTGAAGTTCAGTGGTTTGTGACATGCAGAGGATGAAAGGAGATCATCAGATAGTCTCTTTCACTCTTCAGTGAGTCAGTTCTAGGATACAAAGAGATCATGTGGAAGAGAAGTAGAGGTATTCAGGCTTAAAAAAGATAAAACCAAACAAACCCAAAATATAAAGTTACAGAATAAAATCTCTTGTGCCAACATAAACTTATCCCTCAAGATCTCTGGGGAGCAATGACTGGGGATGCTTTTATGCAGTTTACATTTTATTTGCTTCATTAGGCAAACCACCAGCAGAGATGTCTCGTGATGCTCAGTGGTCTGAAGTGTTGCGTGTTCAGAGTTTTGTTGTTGACTTGGAGACAATGTGTGGGTTTACACTCAGAAGGGTGGACGATGGGGCCGTAAGAGGGGCGTGAGGTGGTGTGAATGGTGGGATTGCAGCCCCCTGCCCAGATTAATTAAGCAGTGTGGGTAGTTTTTATTATCCAGCGACTGGTTATTACCAGTCATAAAGTCCTTTTTTATATTATAACAAGCCAAATGGTCAAGCAGTTGGAATGTTTGGCGGATGGGAGACTGAATCTCAGTTCCTGGTTCATACTGGATCCTGTGCCTGAGAGTGAATGGTTAAAGGCAGGTCAAAAGTCAGACTTACTCTCTACAGCTGGGGTGTAGACTTGTTGGGGAACCTGGCAGAGCATGATTGCTGCATATAGCATTTTTTTTTTCTATTTTCATCTTTTATTACTAATTTACATTTTTACTGCTACTAGCAGACCATGGTGTTCTTGTAGTTCCCACATAATTTCGTTCTGTTTCTGTTGAAGCAGAAGAAACAGGGTTCTAAACCCAGCAGGCAAATAGAAACCTCATTTTTCTTCAGTACCTGGATTCATTACTGGTGGTTTTGTGCATCTTGTACTCGGCAAATAAATAGGATAAGCCTTTGTTCTTAACCCATAATTTGTTTTTCCATTAAGCCTAAGTATGTGCCTTCTCATGCATTTGTACACACCCAGCAAGTGCCTGCTGAGACATAACTCCTACACCTGGGGCAGCTGCAAGAGCAAATGCTGTATAACTAGGCTTCAAGGATTCTCCAGGGTCCTTTTATTTTTCTTTAATTTTTTGTTTGTTTTTTTTTTAATTACTATTGTGGGTATTGCAGCACGTGGTGATGTCACACACCATAAATCCTTTGAGTCAGTTTTAACATACATGTAAGCTTTGGGAATGGTATGCTATTCTTTCATGGCAAGAGCACAATCATATTGGTATTTTCACAATTCTGTTTCAGATGAGAAGAAGCAGATGGTTGCAAATGTTGAGAAACAGCTCGAAGAAGCAAGGGAACTGGTACGTTTTGGCTTTTCATAATTTAATTGCAAATTCCTAGGGAAAATAATAGTATCAGTAGTAACATTTAACACATGTGATGCCCTAAAAATACTTAACAATGATGTATTAGAAAATATTTTTGAAACAGTTTTATTTGAGGTAAGGAGAACCCAAGAGGAGTGTATCCTTTGTTAATCTCAGGTTAAGTGATTTAAGGTTTGCATTATTGCTGTCAGCTATTACAGGCTGCTACAGGCTTTCAGTTGTGGGTTAGGCCTTTTGCTTTAGGAATTGAATTAAATATTTACACATCTGTATTGTTGTTTGTTGTTGTTGTTCTTGTTTTTTCTTGTAGGACCCATGCATCTACTTGATTTAATCTGTCTGATTTTCTGTAGAGCAGTAGGTCTCTTTTTCTCTTTCAGCAAGTGAGGCGTAAAGATATTTAGTTGATTGAGGTCAAGGGGGCAATGGAAGTGTGGGTTACAGATCTGGGAAGAGTATCTATGTTAACCAAGCATTACTCAGTGATCTGCACTGACAGGAGGAAGCAATATATGTTAAACAACTGTGATTTTTTTTGTTCAATTTGTTCCCGCTACAGCCTGTCATGCCCTCCATCTGGATGGATTGTAAAAGTAAGGTTTTGTAGATGGGAACTAGCTGAGCAAAGATGTTGGTGACAGTTGAGATTGGCCTTTTCCCACATAGGCAATAGTTACTTGCCTGAAGTTGCTTTTGTTTATTGTTTACAAATGAGCTTGGTCTATCAAGTGTTGGAAGTGTAATCTGACTGCTAGGGTAGGAAAAGGAAGTATGTTCTAGCTTGAAAGTTCTTAAAATTGAGCAACTTCAATTAATTATATGCTTACTAACTAAGCAGGGAGGTGGTGGAGTCACCCTCCCTGACTGTGTTTAAGAGCAGATTAGATGTGGTGTTGAGGGATCTAGTGTAGGGGAGAACTTGTAGAGTGGGGCTGATGGTTGGACTTGATGATCCCAAGGGTCTCTTCCAACCTAAATGATTCTATGATTCTAAACACTAATATTGAAATTCACTTTTTAAAGTGGCATAGGAAGAAAAAGGTCTCTAGAGTGTTTGTTGACATCTAAGGTCCGTGGGTTTAAGAATTGAATTAGTCTTGTAGAACCGAGCACTGGAATGGCATCCGGGGAAGGTGGATCTCGGGGTGTCTCTCCTGCAGATTTACTCTGTGGGGGTGGTAAGGTTATTCTCTCTGATCTGATATTCTCAGTGAGGAACATGGTAAAATTACTGTGCCATCTCATGAGGATGTTCTGAAGCTTTATTCATGCCTTTTGGGCACTTGTATTCAAACAGCTGAAAGAAAGTAAAAATCTAGAACTGTTTTCCATCCCTTTTCACTGCAACTTGACATGGCAAAAAAGCATAGCAGGACACGGAAATGATAGCATGGGTGGTCTGATGAAAAATAACTCAAATAGGGTTTTCTACTCCAAGTAAGATTGGAAGGAGCAGACACTGAGTTAGTGGCTCATTGCTTTTCTCCTTATGTCAGAAAAAGATCATTTAAATTTGTATTTATTTTAAGATAAAAAGTAAATCCTGTGTCTGTACTTTAATCCTAATGATGGTCTTAATTTAATGTACTGGCTTTTCTTTCACGCTTTTGTTTTAGATCTTGTTGCTAATGCTGCTAGACAGGTGCTTAATTCAATTATTGGCTTTCAGCAATTACCTAACATGTTTGTGATTAATGTCAAGGCTTGGGTTTAAAAATCAGTTTCAAAAAATCTTCTAATATCAGAACTGATTAAAAAGATTCTCTTTTAAACCAGAGGCTACAGTATAAAATTAAAAGAACATAATTCCTTGCTACTGATAACATTCCTGCGTTGGTTTTCTTCATTGCCTTGAGTAATCAAAGCTGGCTTTAGCCAATTTTGGTTTATTTCCTACTTGGCTAGGAAATAACACTCTCCTGTATTATAAATATCATTGTAGAGAGAATCTATTTACATTGTCCAACCACTGAATGTTTTAAACCACTGTCTGCTTTCTTTGAGTAAAAGCACTGGTGGAATTGATTTGATCTATGTGCAGAGCTGACACCAAAACTCTACAGTCTCCTGGGCTGTTTTTTTCAAGCCAGAGCTGTTGAGTAAGAGATCTCTGGAGAGAAGCCCTGTCGTTCTACGTCCTGTGTGGAGAATCTGAATGTTATTTTTACCAGATTTTCAGAAAGATGAATGTTTTGATAACATTAGGGTAATTCTTTGAGCATAAAACCTAGCATGTGCTAGCAGAGCTGGAATTAGCATTTTGGAGTGAAATTCTACTTTTAAGAAGAAAAAAAAACCTCGTGTGTTGTTTACATTTTATGAGGGACCCATCACAAAATTGCTGTGCAGATGCTAGGCTATTCTTATCGAGGCACTTGAGGTTTTTGGCATAGATCTCTACTTTAGATCCAGCACTTTAGAATCAGAATAAAATAGCAAAGCTTATTTTGTTTGAAAAAATGCTAGCAACTGTTCAGAGCAATTTCATGTGGAAAAGTTCCTGTGGGAATGGGGCACTTGTCTTGGGTTCTCAATATAAACTTTGGCACCACTGCCTTCCTTTGTTTGTTTTGGGGTTTTTTGTGTTTTGCTTTTTGAATGAAAATGCCAGTGGCTGCTCTGCTTTATTCTGTATTTGGGACTGTAAGTCTACTGGAGGTTGTCAGGAGCAAACCTGAGGAGCCTTAGGGATGGGGCCCGATTGGTGAATTTGGGCAAGAGTTGGGTGCCAAAATGCTCAGCTTCACTGCAGTCGTGACAAGTTTGAACATCAGTAATAACAGGAGATTGAGCAGAGATTGATCTTTTAAGTTTTCCAATGAAAACTTGAGCTTCTAGGGTTGTTTTGAGATTTAAGTGCCGCTTCGTTTTTAGCTTTTAGAAGAATTTAGCTCTTTTCTTGCTTGTGTATGAAAAATATGACTTTATGACCAATAAAACGAGGCTTGAAAGTTAAGATGCATGTAATTAAGTTGCATTTAGGTTCACACTTGCTTGAACCACTATCTTCTGCATGAATTCACATGGAAATTTATCAGCCCAGCCACAAAATCTCATGATGGAAAAAAAAGGTGGTTTGTTTTGGTCAGCGTAAATCTAAGTGCCTCGTCATTGTTCCTTGGACCTGACACTGACAGAACAAACATTGATCAGTCCACACGATGAACTGTGGTCTGACCTTTGCTTGCAAATTCAGTATTCACTGGGATATGGTTTTGGTTCTGTATAATAGATAAGAATGAAGACTTCATTAAAATATCCTGACCTTGCACATATAAATTTATATGCAGATGAGAAATGCTTTCTGTTTATACAACATTTGAGATCGAATATATTGAGATTAAATTCATAAGAAATAAGCCATTAGCTCTAGCCATCAGTTTAATTTATAATACCCCTTTGGAAAGTTAAGCCTGAGCCAAAGAACTAGGTAGAATTAGAAATTGCTTTGTATGTTTCAGTTCATTACTGACTATTTAATTAAAGTCTACTTTACAGTTTATTACTGAATATCATTTTATATAATCAGAATAGATCAGGCTTGAAAGACTTCTGAGTATCTGGTAATTCCATTCATTAAATTCAGTTGCTTTTCCTATGATATGAGGATGAAATTTCAAAGTATAAGCAAATGATTACCTAGGAATTAACTGTAGCTGTCCCTTGTGGAGACCTGTAACCAGTAGCTTGTGACCCTAATTGAAAAGCGTTTCTGTTCCAATGCCATATTCCTGAACTGAGATCAGTGGGAGGTGAGTAAATATTGTTTCAGGTGCCTACAGCAACCAAGGAGAGGTAATCTTTTATCTTTTTTAAGTGGGAAAGATTTTAAAAGGCAGGTAAGGGGTTCTTCAGCTGTGTGAAATAGAATTCCTGAGCAGACAGCACCATGTAGAGGAGCCTCCGCGACCCAGTGGCAGGTAATTAGCAGGCAGCTCAGCCCTGGCTGGTAACTCCTGTTCATTTTCTGTACCTTTGTGCCATACTCTTGTGTTTCAGGCCCTTTAGTATTTTATAACAATATTGAGTGAGTCTTAAAGGTGCAGGAGCAGACTGGGCCAATGTGCTGAAAACTAAATAAAATACCTTTTTCAGCTCAGAGTTCTTTTTCAGCTAAGAGTTCTTTTTCAGCTAAGAGGTAGATGGAGGTGGGCTTTCTTCTGAATTATGCTTAGTTGCAGGAAGTTATTCAAGCTCAGTTTTACTATTTGCTTGTAGTAAAATTTATTTATCACATTTGAATTGAAATCCAGAAATGTTTGACTAGAATCATTCCTTTAAAGTGTTAGTAGTATTACTTCTGTCACTTCCTTGTTAACTTAAGGCTGTGTAAAGATTTTGATTAATTGTTTATATATTGCAGAATAAACAAAGTTTTTCTTTATAAAGGAGCAATATTTCTTGGTATTCATGACAAATGTAGGTAAACTCATTCTTCCTTTGATTACCCTTTTGATTTACATGTCTCTTCCTCATTTTGGCTTGATAGCTCGAGCAGATGGAACTTGAAGTTCGAGAGATCCCACCTCAAAGCCGAGGAATGTACAGCAGTCGGATGAGAAGCTACAAACAAGAAATGGGAAAACTTGAAGCTGATTTTGTGAGTTTTTGATATTACATAAATAAGGCATCTATGGGAATTTTTTAAATATAATAATGCAGTTATTTGGGCAACTGAGAGGGTGTTTTTCAGTAGAGAAGTGTGTTCTGTGTGTATCTAGCTGTATTTATGGACAGATGAAAACCAAACTGGGGAAGAGAAGCTTTTTTGTTGGTGGTGGTTGGGTGTTTTTTTTTTGTAGCAGCCTCCTACAGATATTCACAATGAATCATGGAATGGTTTGGGTTGGAGGGACCTCAAAGACCATCTCATTCCAGCCCCCGTGCCATGGGCAGGGACACCTCCCACCAGACCAGGTTGCTCAAAGCCCCATCCAGCTTGGCCTTCAACAATTCCAGGGATGGGGCAGCCACAGCTTCTCTGGACAACCTCTTCCAGTGTCTCACCACCCTCACACATTACCAGCCTTCTGGCCTTTCCCCCTGGATCTGAATTGTTTCTGTGCCATTAAACATTGTGAGCTTTCATGCTGTAGGCAAAATAGTCAGCTTTTAATCCTTACTTCTCAAGGAATGACTGGTTAGAACATCAGAATTGATACTTAAATCATAACATAAATATGATTTATGGAAAATCATGTGTTGCTGAAGACAGGTTGCAGTAATGTAGGCAGTAATACTAAAAGCACTATAATCTTCAGTATATGGAATTTTTGAATGTAGTTTATCTCATGCACTTTATTTCTTGGTCTGCATGATTTCTTTTCTATGGCCTTTAGATTCTTCTTGGCTTTGTTACATATCAGTTATGCTACAATTTTAAGTAATGAATGCAAACTAGCAAGGTTCCCTTGTCTAGGGGCTTCTGCTGCAGTTATCAGTCCTTTTTTTTTGTGACTAGGATTTGCACTGAATAGATTTACACAGAGACAAAACTGTTTCCTCTAAAGTCCTGAAAAAGTTCAAAGGGATTGCAAAACATAGGAAAATGCTGTGTTAATTGGCAGCAGCTCAGCCCCTCCAGGGTAGGGAGAAAGAAATAACTAGTGGCAGTGTTTCCCATTCACTGGAGAAGCGTCAATTTGCACAGGTTGCTGGCAGCAGGTTATTCCTTGAGGGAAGGGGACTCAAAGTTTGTACCTGCAGCCAGGAAATCCAGCTGACTGTCACTCCTCTGTGCTTCTGCCAACTTGAGTGGTTGCAGAAAAGTGTATTACAGTCAGAAGATGGTTGCCTGAAGTTTGATGGCTGTTGGGATAAAAAGACTTGCATCAAAATCTTGAGCCTCTCTCATGCTGTTCCGCTGTGGGAAGTGCGTGTGGCCCTACTGGCTGAACAGTGGCTTCCAGGAGAGAGCCATCTCTGGACCAGTAGTGAATGCTGTTTACCTTCTCAGATGTGGGAGAATTTGCTGTCAAGTATATATTCATTGCTGGCCTATTTCTTTGTGTAGGCAGAAAGGAGGAACTGGTGCTTCCATATTCCCAGGCAATAGGGAATGGGAGAGTTCTGAGCTGGGTACTCTTTATGGAAGAGGAGAAATGAGTGTACGTGGAAGCAGTGTGCAGGAGCACCAGATGACACAGTTGAAAGATCGTGAGTTTGTGCTCGGAGCGAAGGAGAAAAAACAGCGTGAGAAAGAGGAGGAACAGACTGCATTAATGGGAGAAAACCAACAGCCCAAAGTCCAAGGATGGCATTCAGGAGAAAAATTAAGGAAATAAAGTGGAGCGAAGGATGGGAGTAACATACTGAAAGAAACCAACAGCTCTGCTTGGAAAAATCTCAGTTATATAGGGACTGGTGGTGTTGCCACTAAATTCCCCGCATAATCCCAGTTTTTGAGTACTGATGTTTTTCTAAGTTTGCATGTGAGGGTGTGAGAATCTTTCTGGATTATTCTCCAGTCAAATAGCAACTTGTTGGAAACTATGTAAAAACATGATTCAATTGTGAGTTCACGGAGGACAGAGGAGGGAGGAAGGGAAATGTTGGTTTGACCCTCTAAGCTGTGGGGCTGCTGAAGGTAGGAAGTTTAAAATATTTGCTGAAATGTAAGTGCTTTTGCATGTTCAGCCTGAATTGTCCTCGATGAGGTGTGAACTGTTTGTCTGTAAGCAAATCACACAGTTTATCTGGGAGCTTTAGTAGAGCTTTAAAGCAAAGCTGATCAGAGTACTTCTAAAATGAATGCACTTTTGTAGATGAAGGGAAATTCTTAACTGGAAATGATACTGCTGTTTCGGGTTGTGATCAGCTTACAGGTCTGCTGGCCAAAGTTCTGGGCTCTTCCAAATGGCACGCAGATGTGAGCTTGCAAAGTTCACTGTTGTTCTTCATAAAGGGGGCTGGAATCTGAGCTGGATCCCACTGCATTTGGTTTGACCTTTCTTCCTATGCAAAGTGACATTTCTCGATCACGTTCCAGCGAGTTTTTCATTTTAAAGAAATGATGTCTGTGGGATGAATTGCAAAGGTTTTATACCCGAGTATCAAGTCTTCTTCAGTAAGCTCTATATGTCTCGAGCATGATACGGTAATGCAGAACTGGCAACGGTACTTCTCTTGTAGATTCATCGTAAGGAACAGGAGTTTGGATCTTGTGATTGTTTGTATGCCTTATAGCATCTTGCACATTTGCCCTCACCCAAGCAGTTGTAGAAAACAGCATCAACATATTTGGGAGCCAGGAGAAGGAAAAATGACACGTGGACTGTCAACTCTACTTACAGGGTGGACAGCGTTAAGGTTTATTTATGGAATGTAATACATAATTGGTGAGTTTATTTGATCTTGGGCAGTATGTGTAATAGAATCATAGAATCATTTTGGTTGGAAGAGACCCTTGGGATCACCGAGTCCAACCATCAGCCCCACTCTACAAATTCTCCCCTAATAACGACAAAACACTCAGCTATCGCTTTAATATTATTTACTACATACAGTGACATCTTAATGAATACACAGTGCTGTTTTTCTGTGCACTTTACTCTGTCAGCAATATATTCTGCAGAATACAGATCTAAGCTTGGTTGAGCTGTACTTAGAAAAGTTACTCCAAAAGTGGCGTGTTTGTCCCTAACTCTCTAATCAAATAGGAGATTCATTTCCCCTCACTGCGAATGCTGGTTCTTTGGAGTCACGCCTGCAGTCAGTTATCAGTGCTCCACAGCCCAGGGGTGTGTGTGGAGTCAATGACACCTCTACTGGGGAGCTGGTAACACATTTATTGCATTAAATCCTATTTGAGGAGAAAAAAGTCACCTTGCTTCATCTTGCCCCCCCC
>VZTM01029762.1:0-21074 GCA_013400555.1 Jacana jacana | reverse complement strand
ATATTTATATTTAGATAGAAACACGTTTTGGTTACATTCTGTTTCTGCCTTTTCTCTCAAGAAATCTACTGCAATGGATTAAAAGGTCTTTGTGGGGAGCTGACATGTTAGTAGGAATCTGACAGTGTCAGGGGTTCTAAAGGAAACTAATTCAATCAGTTCATTCTANTGAGGTTTTTCAGAGGATAAACACAGTTTGGCAAATAGATTTGAAATGACTGATTTACTCAGATTTCCATGTTTACTGGTTTGCCACTGCTATAATTTGTACTTGTTGTCATATCTCATCTGGCCACATTCTGCACATTTTGTAAGAGTGGGTCTGGGAGGATTCATCTTTTGTAACTTTAGCACCACCACATGGTTTGCTGTGTTTAAAACTCCTGTTAAGAAACAGTGATATTTTTGTTCCTTTTCTCTGTTCCCCCCCCCTTTTTTTTTTTTTTCCCTTTTTTTCTTTTTTTTTTTTTTTTTTTTTTTTTTTTCTTCTTTTTTTTTGCTTTGGTAGTAACTGAAATTACTGTTTCATGAATAAAATATTTCTGGTGGGATTTGCATTTCTATATTGGCTGAAGATACTGTGTTGAATGTTTTATTAACCAGCCCAGTGCAACTGTCAGCCTATTAAAGAGATCCAATGGACCCTGTTTAGCTAAATAAACTAAATAAATCCAATTCGTCAAATTGTGTTCCTGGCTGTTTATTTTCCATTCTTTTGATGTACAGTTTATTTTAAGTTAAAGCCACATAGTTTTAAAAAATTAATGGGAAAATAGAATTTGGTGTTTGAAACGTGAGGAGACTAATTGCCATGGTCAAAAAAAGCTTTCCTTTATGGTGAAGTCGCCGACTGGTAAATGGTGAACTTTGTACTGGTGGCTGAATAAATGTTCATGTCAAAAATTAGTTTGGCAAATGAGTGGTTAATGGCTTTCTTGTTGTTGCCTGTTTGCTGGGTTCTGTTGCTTTCTTGAAATGAAAGTTGAACTAAAAGCACCGCTGTTAAAAGTAGCCATTTCTACCCAACTTCAAGAGGTTTGTGCCTCATCTTGATATTTGCTCAACCCGAATCCAAGAGGAGATTTTCATGGGATCATTACATATTAAATGCTTGCTGAAATTCCGATTGCATCATAGGCCAATTTTACAGCATTAAAAAAAAAAAGGCTCTTTGCATAACTGTGGGGCTGTCAAACAGTACCAACAACAGCAGGCATTATCTTCTGCTGCTACAAGTAATATTTTGGTTACCTTCCTTTGGCTGGAAACCTTTGCCATGGACTAGCAGGAGGCAGGCTATAAATTTATGGCAATGTTTTTGGGCATTAGTAAAAATTCTTCAAAATTCTTCTGTCAGTTAAAAATTCCTGTAAATGTAAATATGTTCTAGATTTGTTAATAAGCAAAATGAAACATTGGGTATATTCCCTCTTTCTTTCAGATGCTTTCTGTAGTGCTGCTTTACTGATGTCATAGGTTAACTTTTGAATGTTTCACAAGAAATTGAAGTTCCCAAGTGTCATGTTTTGCATAGTTTTACTTGGATTTCCAAAAGCNCCACGCTTCCCCCAGACTCTAAGCCAAGAACCAAGCAGGTATTTATGCAGATGTCTCCAGTCTTGGATAGAGTGCTAGTTCCTTGGGTAGGCAGACTTTCATCTGTCCTGAAAAATATTACATTTCTTGATTATTTACAAGTTGCAAATATTTAAAAATGCTATTTAATAGCAAACCCACACAATGTTAGCCTGTCTTCTCTCTGATAAAACCTTCCTGCTTTGAGCTCCAAGCTGTTTGTTTGGGTTTTTTTAATATACCAGGAATAAACAGATAAATACTTTATGATTCTTTAGAACGGGCTAGGACAGGTAAAAGCAATGGACCTTTTCAGCAGTTGTCTTGTTGCTGGCTGAAGACTTAGTGAGGAAGGAATATAAAGCAGAAAACACGCAGCTGGAAGTGTATTAGAATGCTCTCTTCCCCTTCCCTCCTTGTAATGGTTCTTTCCTATGGAAAGCATATGGAAAAAGTGTGAAGATCTCTGTTCTTTTGTTTGGTAACTTTTTATTTGTATTCTGCAATCATGTAGTAGTCAGTCCCAAGTACAGTCAGCTTCCCTTAAAGCTGCTGCACAAACCACAACAAAAAGGGCTTCTTGGCCACAAAGGCTGTTTAAAACTTGCTGTTCTTACCCAGTTGGGGAGGAAATCCCTGCAAAGGCTAAAGGATCTCTAAGTTGTACGTTTGACAATTTAATGCTTGTATACATTTATAATAAGTGGATCAAATACAGCACCTCCTTACTTTTCATCCACTTTTTATAAACTGCCTTTAGGGTGCCAGTCCTAAGAAAATAAGACTTTTCCAATATTTAATAAATACTACAGAGGTTTCACTGCTAAAAGGGCTGATCGATGAAAATTTGAGTAGGAATGTAAAGAACAGATAGCAAAAAGGAATATAGCAGGTGGCTTCTGAAATCAGCATTAGAACAGGGTAATTTTCCTACTATAGGAACATTTAACCATTTCTGATGAGTTTAATGAAATAAGACTTTTGCTAACTAAATACTTGGTGCCTGGTGTGTTTAAAAAATAAAAAAACCCAGAAGTAACTGGGGAGTGTGTGTGTGGGCTCTGCATGTTTCCCATTGAGTGGCGTTTGTGCTTTCTGAGCCTCCACAACTTTCCAACATGTCCTTACTTTGGGGTCGGGTTTTTTTGAATTTTCAGATAAGTTAAGGCTAGAATGAATAAGGGTAGTGTTTGCCAACTTACCCTCCTGCTCAGCATGGAAACGTGATAGGTAGACACGGAATTGCAATTGCAGACTTTGTGCCTGTGCACTGAAGACTCAAATGTGAATTCTGGCAAGTCAAAGAAAGGACTTGGATTGTGTTTGGTGGGTCTTAGCTTGGACCTTAGATAGAAAATGCTCCTGCATTCTGAAGGCAGCACTTTCCTTTTCACTGATGGATGAGTAGAAGACTTTGAGCCTTTAGTAAATCCAACCGTAACTTTTGCTAGGGCATATCACCAATCAGGGAAAAAAGTGGTATTTAAAATTTGAGGTAAGAGAGAATAATGGTATTAATATCAAAACAAATTCTGTTGTTTCAAAATCTGAAAAGTAACTTTCCATAATGATTGTTGGTATTTTGGGATGTATAACTGCAAATGTACTGACACAGGGATCCCTATTTGTAGAGTGCCTGGCACAAAAGTGTTTCTCACCCATGAGAGCAGCTCTTTGGTACAGGGATAGAGGATATTAACTAAGTAGAACTGTGCAAAGAACTGAGTTGCTATCTTGATGTGTTCCTGTGATTATTTTTCTCTTATTTGTTTAAGAAATATAGGCTAGTTTCAATGTTATGTTCCATCAGCAACTGTCTTTGAAAGAACAGGTTTCCATGTTTTATAATTTCTAGCATCCTTAAAAAAAAAAAGCCTGAGAAGTATTTATCTAGGATTATAATGTGGTTGAGACTAAATGTAATAATGCTAGGTTGGGGTCTAATTATGTTTCTAGGAATATATTTTATTTTTAAAAAATGTTTGATTTGTCATGACTGCGTTTTTGCATAGTTTTGTTATTCAATGTTATTAAATACCCCTAAGTGACCATGTGATTTCCTCTTCTTTCTGCCCAGTCTTCAGGAGAAGTCAGGCTCTGTGGTTCAGTCGTGTAAGCTTCCCACAAAGTTAGTTCAGTCAACTAAATCAAGGTAAAAAGTTACAGAAAGGTCAGGATTAAGTTAGGGGTTGCTAACCTGAGTCGCTTTCCCAGCCTTTTTAAGCCCTTAGTGTTCCTTTTGTCTTTTCCTCACCTCCTGTTATGTTGTCCTCCTGTTAGATCTTTATTTCAGTTGAAGGCACCTGGGCTGCATCTTTCTTCTGACCCATACTGGGAGTCAGTTTAAAACATGTTATTAAGGTCCCCTTTTTCTGTTCGTGGGCTACATGTCCAACATTCAGCAATGCAGATAGGAGGCTCAGCATTTGAGCCCTCTAGAGATCTTGGTTTAAAATACATGAATTTAAGAATGAGCATAAGGAAAAGATTGTTCCTCTCCCTCCTCGTTTTGCCTTTTCTTTTTCTGCTTCTCTTTGTGGGACAAACCTTAAAAGTTTTCACTTTTAATTTGTACCTAAAAGGTACTCTGTAGCTAAGGTCATCTGCTAAGTTCCCTTCTCTCATCCTCTAGGATCAGTTTTCAAGCCATTTGAAAAAATCTCCTAGCTGAGGACTTTTCTCCCACCTGGGGCTTCACATACAGTGGTGGTGTTTGGGTTGGCAGTAATGTGATTTTGAAGTGAATCCCCCGATTTTCCTCACTTACTGCATGGGAGTCTGAATAGGATTGCTTTTTGAGGAAGATGAACTGGAAACCCCATTTCAGATGTGCACCAAACTCAGAAATAAGGGTCTGAACCAGACTGACATGTCAGACGGCTTTGAACCGTGTTGAAGTGAGGATGTTTGGTCTAAGAGCTGGGCTAAATCTATTCTAATCTAAAGCCTGAAGTCACATATGCTGCAGAAACAATAGTGGAAAAACTCCAAGGCTGCTACCTGATCTGATGTAGTTAAACACGTCTTTTTGGAGCAAAACTATCTTTTGAGGTTCTTCCTTCCTTTGTGGAAGATTTGGGCCCTTTGGAAATTTCCATTCCCCTTCTCATACCATATTTCAAACAAAGGAAGTCAGGGGGCATGCTTTTGTAGCCTCAAATCTGGTTATAAGTAAGTTTGGACTACTTTTAGTTTGAATTTTCTTTTCAATTAGTCTGATTAGTATATAAGGATCCGTGATGACCATGTGTCAATTCTTTCACCTGCTTGTCATTTGAACAGAAGAACAAAGCCTCCTGTTTTCCATTATATTCAATTATGTTTCTGATATCCAAGAAGGATTAGGGGGTGATAGTTACAATATCCCTTATCTAAGTCTGTAACTATACTTGCCTTGTTTGTAAATTTTGACAAAAAAAGTGACATGAATTATCTGAGTTATCTGAGCAACAGGAAATCCAAATCAAGACTTAGAGCCTGTTCAGCATCTGATGTATTCCAAGAAATCAGTATCCTTAACCCTACCATGTAAGTTTTACAGAATAGTTAAGAGGCTGTGACATTCAATACTGCTTGATGTCCATAGTATCAAATCCTAGTATCAGCTGTGTCATATAATAATAAAATTCTCTTCATGTCTTATGTCAAGGTGTAGAGAGGGACTTGCTGAAAGAAAAAGCCTCTAGCAGCATGGAGCGATGCCTATGAGAGTGATCTATTATCAGTCCCTTCTCTGTTCCCCCCCCCTTTAAACTTTCCTCTGCTCCTGGCCATAATTTGGCCTGAGTTTGTCTTGGGCAGGATTGTTGGAACTAATCTGTACAACGGAGATTATCCTTGCATGCAGATAAATGCTATTGCAATCTGGCTGGAACAGCTGGCTGGTTGGGTGTTTGTCTGTGCAGTGTGTGGGGGGGTTGAAATTGTTGAAATGAGGTGGTGCTGCCCCCTGTTACATGTTTTGGGATGTATCTAGAGAGAAGTGAGAGCAGGTTGTTCTCCTGCCATTATAAACAGACAGTGGACCAATGATAGCAGCATTCCTCCTCAGGGAGTTGCATCAAGCGCCTACTGTATAAAGTAGAAACAGATTTATTGCTTTGCTCAACTTCAGAGTCATAGTGAAAGTTTCTTGTGCCTTATATTTTACCTGGCTATGGTATATACTAACTATGCACCCTTGGTATATTTTAGATCAGAAGAAGAAATCTTTGGTGTGTGTTTGAATACAGGTGCAGAAGTTTGTGTGTTGGTAGGGGGTTTTTTACCATTAAACATAGCCCTTTCCCCTGCCCAATACAGTCAAAATGGAATTCAAATTCTCCAAGAATTATAGTCTGTCTGTAAACTTCACTGTTGGACACATCACTTCAAAAATAGCCATATGAAGAAAAATGTGTGATGCACTTATTGACAGAGAAAAATCAATAAATCCAATCTGATTCAGGAAGCTGAGAAATATTTTAATGACTTTTTGACGTTTTCCCGTAGTCCTTATTTACCTTATCAATAGTTATGGTGACATATGATTGTCAACTTTGTATATTAAACCAAACTAATAAATTAAACATGTTGTGTTTATACCTGATGAAAGCTGACGTTTTGGAAAGGTGTTAAAATATACTGACAGGTCTTGTTCATAAACTCCTTTGGTATAAATATGTAGATGACATCTTTAGATATTGTTTGTACATGGGCTGATAGGCAGGAAACGTTGACAACGTAACAAATGCAAATGTCAACCCCACAATTTAACCTTTCTGTGTAGGAAAAGATGTTAGTTTTAAGTTACATGTATCTTTTAACTTTATTTTCAAAGTTTTTTTTTTGAGCCTGTTATCATTGCTGTTTCATGTGCCAGTGAAAGTAACGCTGCAATAAGAAAGATTTGCACTTAAGAGCTTTTCTCTGTGGTGTTCCTACTTAAATGACTGCAGCTGAGAGGGTGTTTTTTCCTCTAATTCTGTATATTTTTCATGTTCGCCTATTACCTTCTGAATCTCTCTGCAATATCATCTGTTCATTCCTGACTTGCCAATAGTTCAGGACTTGTACATGTGACTCAAGGGCAGTAAACCAGTAAAACTATTTGTAAAATGTCAGAGCAGTCTATTGTAAGAACAGGCATCTGGCCTTGGCTTTAACCCGGATCAGGGTCGCTTCGTATGCAGAACATTTCCAACCTGACCCACGGTGACGACAATCCAGTAAGTGTTACCTGCTTGATTTTTTTTCTGCTTCCCCTGTGATTAACATCAAATCTAAAAGTAATGCCCAGTTTCAGGTGGTCAGGGCCCTGAGGGCACCAGCAGCCCTTAATGGCCCTGAGCAGCCTCCTCCACCTGCCTATGACCCCAGGGCCGTGTGTCTCTGCTCCAGGGATGTTGCAGGATGCTGCTTCTGAGCTCCCCGTGGCCCTGCATGGCCGTGGTCCTCACCAAGCTGGACCCTGATAAAATGCTGGCCTGAACTTTGGAAACTGCACCAGATGTCCCAAGGGACCTGTAAGTTCCCTGTTCATGGTCTTTCTGATTGTAAACTATTTGATCCAAACTGCTCAAGTAATGCTTTTCTGTCACGCACCTAGGCACGTCTGCCTGTGGTCCAAGGTCTGGGCGAGCTATGCAGGGCCAGTGTGTACCAGTGTGGAGGACAGCTGGTGGGATTTTGTAGTGCTGATTTAGGGCACACAGTGAAATACAGTGTCCTGCACTGCTCTCAGAATGGGAATGCCTGTTTTTGATCCCAGTAGCTGTGAGCAGAACTCCCACTGAAGCCTGTGGCCTGTCTGAATTATGTCTCTCAAGGTCCTGTTTTAATCTTCGTGAGAGGCTTAAAGAAGAACTTGCCGCTGTCCTCTTTCTGTCACCCAGACTTCCCGCTCTGTCAGTCCTTCAGACTTCTTCTCTCAGTCCTTCAGTGACTGATTTCACAACCAAGATGATCTTTTCCATGATGTTCTTGCTGCTGCTTCACGCACATCTTCCTTTATCACTGTTAAAAGTGTCCTCACTGTTAGACTGGAAATGCATTGGTAGGTGTTTCATGATGTCCATGCAACTCTCAGGTTGGGATCAACGAGAACGAAGGAGTGGTTTGAATATTGACTCTATAACGACTAAGGACGTATCTGTGAATCTCATGAAGGAGAATCCACAAATGTGCTGTACTCTATGTGCTGGATTAAAGAGGTCAAGCAGTTTGGGATGGGGAGGTTGGTGTTAATTGGCTTGTGACGCTGGGCTGTTAGAGTTAAAGCTGTTGCTGTTGTGGCAGGAATTGCAACCTGCTAAATTTTAGTAGGGGTAGAGGAAGTTACTACCGGATTTGGTGGCTTTCAGTTGTAAATGAGCTGAAGGGTGTCCATGCTCACAACTGGGCCTCTGTTATAAATAAAAACAAAAATGTACCAATGATTTTGGTGTTCTCAGAATGCCTACAGAGGTAGTTAATGAAAGTCAAAGTAATGGGAGGTTGGGGCAGGCATATAAAATTTAATAGTTTTGGAAGGCTTCAGGTATGTTGAAAATAACTTTTCCAGAATAATTAACTACTTTAACTTGGTATTGAATCAATCAGCCAATTAGCACAGTCCTGTTTTGTATTGTGGAAACTTTGGTAGCACATTAATGAACACCAACCTTTCGAGCAGAGGCATTTCTGCAGTTAGACTGACTTGTGTATCATGCTTTTGAGAGCTACCTTTAATTAATACATTTTTCAGCTGCATTTTTTTTTCCTTTTTGTTAGTTAGATGGACAGATTTGGGATGTACATCTGTGATACCACATAATTGACAGAAAACCCTCTGGTATTTGACTGCCCAAAGAACATGAAAGGTGTACTTCACTGCGCAACAATCGTATTCTGTCAGATGGTTGCATTGACTTTCTGAAACAGTTGGAGAAAATTGATAAGACCTAATGTAAATGAAACTGTTGCATTTGATACTTACCTCATGTTACCTCCCTGTGATACCAAGCAGTTCCCAATCGTGCAGTAAGCGTGTTTTGCATGGTTCTTATTCCAAATCTTTCCCTGGGGAAATCACTGGAAGTTGTGGGACAAAGCTCTTTCATGTGCTGTTTAACCACCATTGACTTAGTTTCCTGAGTTATCTAACTAGGTGGCTTGATTTAATCCACTTCCTTTATACAGACTATAAATTGCTGCCTTGCATCAGTAGAATGGACCTTTTTTTTTTTTTCTGAAAAACAAAACAAAACAAAACAAAACAAAACAAACAAACAAACAAAAAAACCAAACCAACCTTTCATTTGTAAACTGTTATTTGGAAACATAGTTTTGAGGTTCCCAATAACTCTGGCAGGGCCTGGGCACAGTGTAGCTGCAGTTTACTTTTGGAAATTGCCATTAATTAGGGGCTGATTCCTTAGCAGCTTTTCCCCTCGGTGTAATACCAGACCTCCTTCTCTTCCCCTAGGTTTTTTTTGTTGTTGTGCATTTCCCGCTTAACAGAATGCTTGTTTAAGTACATATAAGTGCAGTGAATTTCCTGAAAGTTACTCATTGGGGAAATTGAAATGAAATTTTAAAATATCATTAGGAATGCAAACAATAAATTCTTTCATTTGCTCTAGGCGTCTGTAGGCTGGAATGACTAGAAAAGGTTCTGGTTAATTAGAAGTAATTTGTTAGAAACCTGAATCCCTTTTTTTTATTTCCTAGATTAAAACTCAGTTCCCAGCTGGATGCTTATAAGTGCAGGAAATGTAATTGTGAGATGATTAATTGCAAGAAGATGGATAATTGGAGTTCATATGATATGTCAAATATGGCTAACCGAAAGGTTTTCTGCGCATTGGAAGAGATCGGCTGAAGTCTAGATTGCAGCATATTGAGCAAGGAGTGTTTTTAGAGATTAATAATCACAGATTGCTGCAAAAGGACTGGGCAGAGCTCGCCTGTAAAGAGCTAACCCCTCCCAGCCCTTTCCTATCACTTTGGATTTTAATTAGCATGGGTTTGGTTTTGTCCTCTTCCCTTTATTGCTGCTATGTGAATTGGAGATTAGGAAGCACAGTAAACATCATACATCTAACACCAGTGCTTGGAGACAAAGATATCTCCTCCTCTCCACTAGGAAAGGCTCAGCCTACTGCAGGATAACAGCTCAACAGTCCTGGTGGACTTGTGCCTCTGGGTCTCTTGTGTTAGTCCCTTCCCAGTGTCTTGCCTCACAGTCAGCATGGTTTTATTTTTTTCTGCAGAGTTTTTTGTAACATTTGTACAATTTTCTTTGAGTCCCTTTTTTACATTGTTTTAACTGTACTGTAATAATAATTTAAAAGGTGATACATACAGTATAAACTGCATCAGTGGCATTTTGTTTTCATTATCCCTCATAGATGTTTAGCAAAACAGTGCCTGGTGTTTTAAATTACTTCTGCTTTACTTTAAAATGGGAACTTATGTTTGAATAGCCTATTGTTTTGTTAGCTACTACAATGCACTTCAAACCACACAGAGTTGTTTTATTCACTGGTTTTTGGGATCATATAAAATACTTGTTGTTCCCTATTCCCCCCCAGCCCCCCCTATAAACTTTGTATCTCAATAAGGAGTTTCTCAATAAGGAGTTTCTAACCCTTGGAAATACTGCTTTACAAATTCAGCTAATGACCCAAATACAGCTTGTTTGTTGTGTATGAATTGTATTAAAATAACGTACTGAATGTGTATTGTCATTAATGATATGCTCATTTTGATAATGGAGCTGCAGTCTCTTAGTATGTAGTCCTTGGGGAGATGCTGCATTTTTTTAACTAAGTATTGTTCTGGCTCCTTTCCTTGATTGGCCCAGAAATAGCAATCAGCTGGGGAGCAGGATGACATGCCTCTTAGCGATCCCTTTTATCTTTGAGATGAGTATCAACATTGTATGCTTCCTAATGGAAGTGTAATTTAATGAAATCTATTGGGTAAACATACTTCAGATGTTCAAAGGAGGTGACAAAATTTTTGCTGGCAGCCAGGACCTGGCTGGTTTCCAGCTTGCCTTTAGCTGCTATGCATATAGCATTGAGAGAGGCACTTAAAATAGGAACACAAAGTATTGTTTCTATTGTGTTTTGGGCTGTGGATTTTTTTTCCCCTCGCTCTGTTTTATTTTCCTTATTTTTATTTTTGTGGTATGTGTTCTAGTGCCCTCCGAGTTCTAGCCTTTCCCAGTAAAAGGCTGCGTGAGGTCAGGTTTCCCCTCTCCCCCCAAAACATAGATAACAGTGTTAAACTCTAGGGAGATCGTGGGCACAGAATGTGCTGCACACTGGGGAAAGGGGTGTGTGCGGGGGGGTGAGCAGTCAAGATTGCTGTTAGTCAGTAGCTCTGTGAGAGAGTAAGTTCCTCTGTAGGCTGATAAAATTAAACATCCTGTTTTAAAGAATCGTGGCAGAGCACTTTTGTTTTATCACTAATAATTGCTGATGCAGAACTGCCCTTTATGAGGTTTTATAACAGATGGCTGGGAGTGGAAGCAAAGCTGCTCTGACTTCCACCTCCTCAGCTAGAAACAAGACTGCTAAAAGGAGACAGTTGTCCCCCTTGCCATTGCTCCCTCCTCGTTACGGAACACAGTGATTCCCCCGCTACACTTTGTGGTAGCAAACTTGGCAGAAAGACGGGAAGAGTATACCAGCAGTGTTGTCCCTTTAAGTGGATGTTTAACTGGGCTGCTGATGGATCTTATTGCTCAGACCCTAATGCTTTGTAAACTCTAGGAAGGTGTTTGAGAGGAAACACATTAGCCTTCGGTCACATTTGAATGTAATCAGTGTGTCTTGGAAACACAGGTTTTTCTTCTTTACGTGTGAGGTGTATGGCAGGTAGGTTTTCATTTAAGACTTCCCACAGAGGGGAGAATTGGGGAACCAAGAACCCGTGTCTCCTGCCTTTTGCTGTTCTTTCAGGTATTGGTGGCTAAATCAGAGCTTCTCATTGTGGCCCACTATTTCCTGCTTGATCCAGTAGCGAAATCTCATTTCTAAGCCTACGTTGTCACTCTCCTATGGATGTGTGACATGATATATTTGACCATTGTGGTTTTATTGTGGTAACAGTTGAGTTTTTTGGACTGGAAGAAGTCATGGTCTGCCAACAGGGAGCTTGTTCCAAACGCTCCAACTTTGCATGGAAAGGCAAGGGTAAAATAACTGACTGTAGTGTTGCTGAGCTTGTGAGGACAGTAAATAAGGACCAATATGAACTAAGATGTAAAATGGAGTGAAAAAAATGTGAAAGACCTGAGGAAGAAAGCTCAGGATGTGACAATGTGCCTGCTATTTGGATGACTGTGGGCTATAATGATTGTACAAAAAAATTTGTAATTGTACTAACTGTCCTCATTCAAAGTGTCTTTGGTTCCTCAGCCAAACTACATACTACTTTAATGCTTACTATATTTTCCAAACTTTTTAAGGATGCTCAAAGTTTGTGCAAGACCTGGGTGTACACTTATTTATGCGTGTGTGGAGGCATGTACAGTGTCGTGGTGTCTGTGGAATGCACGAACGACAGTTTACCTTGTGGCAGCTGTGGGATGGTTAAAACTATATATAAATTAAGACTATTTATATATAAACACATTTTATTTAATTTTTCCTTTGGAAACTGGTGAGGAGGGCAGGAAATTGACAAAATTAGAGGCAGCAGCAAAGTTTATGACATTATGTGTTGTGAACCCAAATATTTAAAGGGTTGGCTGGGCTTTCAACTCAACAAAATTAATTCAGCAATGGCTAGACGAAAATATTTTCCAAAATGAAATGTTTGTCGAAGTTATGAGATATCTTTGCTTTAGACCTGCTTTTTTGAAACTACCCTTCATGCAAAGTCCTTCTTTAAAGTGAAAGGTTTCTCCACACCTTCTGTGGACCAGTTAGCACTGGAAATGGGCACCTCAATGAAACATGTTGAAGTGGTATTTTAGTATCTTAATACAATTTTTTTTTGGTTCTGTAATGCTTTCTCTAGGTACAAATCAATGGGGTGATATGGCATTTGCTGTGGTAGTTTTGTGTAACTTTGGGGGATTTGCATGCAGCTTTTAAAGTCAGGTTTCAGGAAAACTGTGTTACAACTTTCATTTAGGAGTATGGAATCTGCAGTGATGAGATTGTGCTGACTCTGTTCTATGGTGAAATTAGGCTCGAAGGAAGCCAAGCATTGGATCTTTTAGTTTTTTTCCTCTTTGCCTAATTATCTGTTGTGAGTCTGAGGGAACCAACTGCTGTAGGTTGGTGAGATAGTATTTATTAGCCTCATATCCCTTCTTTTCATTTAGGGGAAGGTGCTGACTTGAAGCTTTTTAATCTTGATGTTTTTCTGTGTTTTGCTTCCACCAAGGACATAATTAGGTGGTAGTCTACTTTCTCTATCTCCTTTCCTTCATTTTATTCCTCCTGATCCTCCTGTTTCCTTCCTTACAGCTGTCCACGCTGCAGCTTCTTCATGCCCCAGTGCAGAAGACTAAGCTGCTTCTGAGACCACCATCAAAAGCTTCTTTCTCACTCGGTCCATAGGAAGATGCAGAAGCGCTATCTCCATCTAGTGCCATTGCCATCTTTATCATCTTTTTTTTCTCCCCATTGTCAAGCCATCATTTGTAGCTGCTGTAAGCTTTTACCTGTGGAAGCTTAAAAGACATAGGTTGAGATCTTTTCAGAAAGGACCCTGAAGAAGTGAGTTCTCAATCCTCAATGGCTTTCAGAGCTGAGCAGCTTAGACCTCTTAAAAATTCTAGTCTTATGTTTTTTCAGGAGGGATTTTTCAGATTCTCATGAGTAACCTGTAAAAAGATGATACGTTGAAACCTGTACCTCATTTCATGGTTCAGGAGGGCTTGGTTTTTTTCAGATTACATAAGTGCTTTTGAAATTTTATCCTTTGACGAGATCTATCTCAAGAAACGTGTTTCAGTCTTAGCAAGGTAGCGTTTGAACAGCTGTGAATTCAGAAAGAATCACTTGCCATTTGGGGAATTTCATTGACATATTTTCTTTCATGTGAAATTCCAGTATGGTTGAGCAACCAATATATCCAGGGGCCTTTTGGATCAGTGGGCCTCCCAGCTAAAGCAATAAAAGTGGAAACTTGTAGCAGAGCTAATACTTAAGTTGTTGGGGAAAGGGGCAGAAGTTACATCAGAGATTTGGGATGTTGCAAAGAATGAGGAATGCAAGAAAGTCTGGTATGCTACCTTGAGAGAGTCTTTGGGAAGTGATCACCATGATTCAGGATGAGGCATGATTCAGGATGACTCTGCAATGTGGGAAACTGTCCTTACACAGCTCTTACTGGAAAAATAAACCAATCAACCTAATGGTGCAAACCCACCTCTTATTGCGTCTTCACTGAAAGGAAAGAAATTTCCTGTTTTAAAATGATACCAGGTAGATGCATGATGAGATTGGAGAGAGTGGAACTGAAATTATAGCCAAGGGAAAGATAAAATTATAGAATTATGTATAACATTGAGAATAGTATTATGGATTCTGGAGGCGATCAAATCAGGGCAGTGTAGATCATGTAAAATTTTCCCATAGGAATGTGTTGATAAAGCTGAAAGAGATGGGATATCATAGAAAATCAACACAGCAGTGCATCACAATTGAAACATCTATCAGACATTTGACAGAGACGTTAGAAGACAGCGGTGTATCCCAGCCACCATGAGAATGGCTGCACAAGGCTGGACCAAAAGCCCATATACCTTTATGTTGTTTCTCTGTGAGTGAGTGAGAGGTCACTGGAGAATGGTGCAAGGGTAGGACACGTGTGAAAGGGGAAAGCAAGGGTAAGGGGGATGTACAGGCAAAGCATGTACCAATGCTTTTCTTACTCTTCCAGCCTTCCTCAGTTGTGACTGAGAGATTCCCGAGTCACAAGTGGTGTCTCCAACACAGGGCTGTATCAGCAGAACAGGAATTAGTTATCAGAGTTATGGCTCAGGAGTTAAAGATCAGAGGAATTAAAAAAGCAGAGAACTTCTGCAGAGAGTGTCAGCTGTGGTTTTCCCTAGATTTAGAAAATGGTGAGAACAATGAAGCAAGATGCCAATGTGTAAATAGTGGTGGTTTTTTTTCTCCTTTTTCCATTAATGTTTTGCTTGGAGTTGGTTGAGTCTTTAATGGTCATAGCTCCAGGGGAGTAAAAGTGTAAGAACTGAACTGAAGACCTGTGGTGGCAAAAAATCCCAGGGCTCAGTCTGAAGGTAGGAGACGGGGGCGGTTCTGCCACAAGCAGCCTCTTCCATTGGACCTGTTCCCAGACTCCCTGTCAAGCTTAGGAAGGAGCAGGGGTGTAGAGTGCCTGGACACTGATGGTGCAGCAAATAAGACTGTGTAGTTTTGCTTCGTATTAAGATTCCTTCCTAATTTGTTTCATCCTACATAATTGGTCAGTATTATTTTGTGGGTAGAAGGAGGTTCATCTCCAGTGATCCTAGTAGTACAGCTCCTTGTTCAGTGACTTTTCAGGGCTCTGAAATTATATAGTGTTTTCTGCATTGTGTTTTTTTACTTGTATGTGTGTGTCTTAAGGCTATTACTACTCAGATTTGAGCAGATGTTTGGAATTATACAAATGAGAATATCTGTATCCAAAGATGGCATTTTAGGCAATACTTCATTATACGTGTAAGTTGTGCTTCTGTTTATTCTGAGTTTGTGGCTTTTTACACACATGAGTGCCATTTATTCTCTCTCTGGACAAACTTTTCATTTTGTATCAGATGTAGGGCTTCCATAAAGATGGAAGAAGTGCAATTAATCATTTATCTGCTAGGTGTCAGCAAAGGTTCTCTTTAAGACAAATAAATTAAAAATCGTATGCATTCATAGCCTGGATCTTGGGGCTCTGTGGCTCAAATGTGTTTGGAGGCTGAAAAGGAATTTCTAAGGATATATTCAGGGAAATAAATACTACTCAGTGTCTAGAAGATACAGCTGCACTTCATACCCTTAATTTAATTAATTCACTCCATTGCATTTTTTTTGATGTTTGCAACTTTGAACTTCTCTTTAATTAAGCAAATTAACAAGTTTACTGTGTATGGAGAAGATTTCATAGATTTACATTCAGCAAAGGATTTTCAAAAAATTAAGTTACTGTTGCAGAAGAGAGAAGACACTTTCATAGATTAGGTCAAAAAAGGTAATAAATGGTCAATTTTCACAGTGGAGGAGACTGTCTCACAGCTTCCTATTTATTGTTCAACATATTTGCAGATGGTCTTAATACAAAGAGGAAAGAGTTGACAAAGTTACTGGGATACAACAATATGCAGGACAGTAAAAGGGAAAGCTAAATGAATTATTTCAGAATTGTCTTGGGGTACTGAGCAGCTGAGCATTAAACTCACAGGGGAAGCTCATTGTTGATAATTATAAAGTGCTGCACCTGACAGAGAAACAAACCTGGCTTGGTATTCTCAGTGATGGGGAAGTGTTATTGCTTGGTAAAAATATAATACAAAGCCCAAGCCTAATAGTGGCCAGAAAAGAAAATCAGATTTAGGGAATTCCTAGTAATAGGATAGAGATTAAGACAAACCATTTACTCTACCTTCATACATTTTTGACTCTTCAGTGCTTTGTGTGATCATGATTCCCTGTCCCCCAAACGTGCAAGAGAACTAGAAAATAGTTCTACTGCTGATAGTGAATGCTCTGGGGCAGCTCACTGGAAGGAACTGGGTAATGGATAGAAATTCTTCAGGTAGGAAAAGACAGAAGGGGTAGATAAAGAGACAATTATGTAAATCAAGTGGCATGTAGAGAAAGGTGGTGCCAAGCAGTTATTCACCATTGCTCGTTATAGGTATCAGGTGGCATTGAATTCATCTGCTGAGTAAGAGATTAAAAAGCAAGAGAGGTTTTTTCCCACACTAGGTGTTGTTAAACCATGGAAGTCATTGCTGAGAACATTGTGGAAGATCATTTAGTTTCAAGAAACATTTATGAATTCAAGGAAGAAATACTTTTGGCCTTCTTAGAAAAGAGAGAGCGTCAAAGTTGGGAAGCACCTGATCTGTGGACCCTCACGTGAGTGAAGAGAGTACACCAGATAGGGCTCATGCACTTTTACTCCTTTTCTGGGGATCTAATATTGGTTCTTTTTGGAAACTGCAATTATACTTGATTGATCTTTGATCTGAATTAGTATGGCCAGTCAGTGCTGCAAATAGTATGTTTTGCTTAGTGTTTGTTGCATAGAGGAGGATGCAGTTGCTTTTACAGGATTGTACCCAGGTTTTGTATAAAAAGTGCAAATGTCTGGACTTTCTGACTCTGGCAACAGAGAACTTTTTGCTTGGATTAAGTATTGGTCATTATTCCAAACTAAAAACTTGGCATCGTAGCAGGCATGTGTTGGTTTGTTTGGATTGCTGTATGAATATATTTGGCTTTAGCCTATGCAGAAAATAAATAAGACATCCTTTGTTCTGGAATGATCACTAGTTCTGGAAATAGTATAACTTAAAAAGGGAAAACACTGCAAATACTATTTGGGAGTATAAATAAATTTCATCTGTTTCCATGTCTCTGTCTCATTCACTTTATAGGAACATTCTTGAGAAAAGCTCTGTAAGTTGAAATATTTTAGAGTTTGTACACTTTGGATTTACATGCCTGCTTAAAGATAATGCAAATATTAGGCTGCACTTTCCCGTGGTATTGGTTATACATAACTCATCCAGCTGGAGATCGGGCTGTTACCATATGACCTTTGTTTTTAAAGTGTAGCACTTAAAATACGTACAATAATCAACCAGCAAACTATCTGCAAATGAAAAAAATTGTGTTGAAAGATTTCCTTTAGATATTTTTTAACTGGTTTGCAAAAGCTTGAACAGAAAACCCCAATTAAAGAAATAGATATACACTTCTTATGACTTAAAGTCTCATCATTGTAATTAATTATTATGCCCAAACTGAGAATTTATAATACCCATTGATAGTAATCATTAGTCTTATACCTTAAATTTTGGGGAGTGCTTTGTTAGAAGTGCAACCTGATGTGTTTTTTCCTGAAGTAGTATTTAGCAGACAGTTCAGTTCACTCAGACTGGTAATTTTTTTAATGTAACCACGTAACTGCACAGTAAGCCTGGTATTTTCCCCTTAGCTCTTGTATTAATGAGAAACAGTGTTGTCTAATATTACTGTGTTACTTGTAATTCAGTAGAGCTCAAATAACTCCCTCAGGCTTGGTGGCCATACTGTGGCAGATGCTTTAAAGTCAGGAAGATGTCCTCTCTGCACAAAGAACTTAAGTATCTGACCTTTGTGTTGGCTTGGTTGGTGAAGAATATACCCGCCTTGCTGGTATTAGGGTTATGAAACAGCACAGTTGTTTTACTCTTAAAAAAAAAAAAAGAAATCAGCCAGTATTTTATTTTCCTATGTTAGGCTCCTAATAATTAAATTTCAAAACTTTAAAAGTCACGTACTTGATCTGTAGACTTTGAGCTGTGTTGTTTTATTAGTTGTTGTGTCAAAGAGCTTATTGATGCAGCCACATAGCTGGTGTTCATATAGTCCCAGCTCATTCAATGGGAAAATATGATAGGAATGCTGTCACTATGCAGTGAGAAAAGTTTGATATTTTCCCCAATTCAAGTCTTATTAGAACTTTAGCCATTGAGGTTTGAAGGGGGTTGTTTTGTTAAGTTCTATCACACCAGGGAAGTTGCTTTCTTACATTTTCTGTTTAAAAAATAATCAATTGATCAATCTTTTCCTATCTCCCTCATATGCTTGCTCACCAAAGGATTTCATCCCGTGCCAATTTTCCAAAATTCAAGTTGAAAGATGCAGGTAGATTTTGTTTACCTCTGCTTCAGCTTCTGAATTCCACATAAAAGGGTCATAGTTCCAAAAAGACAGTATTAAAACTTCACATCTTGGCAGAATGGTATTTTTCTTGGTATATGAGAAAAAGACAATGACCATAGGAAGCGGGTAGCTCTGTGCTTCTGTACATTGAATAGTTTCTATCAGCACAGTTTATATATTTTTTCCACAACTTTTGCTCTAAAGACATACTAGGGGTTTTTGAAATTTATGTCTTGGTTGTAAATCAGGCTGGTATTGATTGAATAACAAATGATCGTCATCACCAGAACAATTGTAAACCAGCCTTGTAACACTGAAAAACTGCCAAGTGTCCTCTTTAGTATTGCAGGAGATAATGAAATCATTAAAATTCCACTAGTTTTGCTTTTTTTTTAATCTTCCTTTTCTAAGCAGGACTAGAGTGACATATATACGTGCAAGTGTATTGCCTATACTGTGTGTGTAATTTTACATTGTGCTCTTTAAATGCATAGTCCCCTTCCTGGACTCGTTCTCTGATGTGGTCATACAGACTTGACTCTAATACAAGCAGGGACAAGGGCTGGCATCGCAATCAGCTGGCAATCGTGCCCCTTTCTCAAAATGTCTGTAGGATTTGAGGAGCAAAGGGAAAGACTGGGACGGTGGAGGACACCTTCTTACATTTGCACTTATTCCTGCAAGATTTGGAGTAGTGCCATCAAGATTTTAGATTTATTATGGTAGCATCCAACCAAAACTTCTTGATTGTGTGGTACTAGGGCCAAGGCTAAGGCGCCGCATGTCTGTGGCTGCTCACGGCTCAGTGAGACTTGTTTATCTTCTATAGATATTTTAAAAAGTAAATTTAAAAGCGGCGTGGCTGCTCTGTAATTTCTACAAAGCTAGGTTGTCACCATTTTTGGTACTATTAATTACTTGACTAATGCCTTATATTTATACCATTTATATGCAAATTATTTAATTAAGATAGAGGTTGAGCTATGGGCCATTCCTGTTCCACTGATTGCTCTTTTGTTCTGGTTTCTCAAACAGAACCAATTCCAGACAGTGAGCGCTTAGTCCAGGTTCTCTTTTGTGCCCTGTGCCAGAAGAATGACACGTCACACAGTGTTAGAATGTATAAACCTGGATGTAAAAGTTAGAGTGCAAGTGACCTTACAGCACAACGTCTCATTCTCTGGAACTGGACATGCAAAAGGAGAATCTTGGTTTACGTTGTAAGGAGTGAAGATGCTGTCCTGGGGTTGAGTAGCTTGTAGAAAGAATTAATGGCATAACTCTATATGTGGTTCCCTTTTCCATGTGCCTCTAAAGTCATATGTATGTCAGTGCGCTTTAAAATAAACAACTCGGTGGTCATGTTTTGGTCTGGTGAAGATCTGTTCTCTTTTATGTGAGAAGTCTCTAGACTTAGAAATGTTTTGAATAAAATGTGGTAATGGTAACTTAAATTTATTTCAACAACTTGATATGTTTGGAAACTTTCATTAAAAGACACTTCAGAGTACTGAAAAGAAAACAAAAACCTGATGAAGAGGCAAAAGAAAAGGGATCTCCGGTCCCATGAGAGTGGAAGTGGAGATAAAACCTCTTGGGATGTTAGACCCGATAACCAAGGTGCATTGTGAGATGAGAACTCCTTTGTCTTTCAAAAAGAGTGCACTGTTCTGATTGGGATTTCTGTATTTTGGCTTAATAGAAGACAACACCACATGCTTTTGCAGAAGGACCAGCCTTGCCAGAGCACTGGTTGGTCTCCAACAGAGACATGTCGTTCCTTATAACCCATGGAACGTGTGTCTGAGAGAACCACTGTAAGATGCTGAAGGGAGATGAGTGAATTTCAAATGTTGTCTGAGGATCACGGAGGGGAAGAGGCAGCAAATAACTCTTTTTTGAAGAAATTTGCAACTGCATTCAGCAAACTGAATCAAACTGATGCTGATTCGCAGTTCCTCACCTCGCTTTTGGGATGATTAGAGTTAAGAACGGGGTAAGAAGCTAATGCAGACGGTATACAAAGAAGACTTGTATGTTAACATAAAATAATTTGTTTGGAAAAATTCTTCCTGTTGGCAAACATGCGGAGGTCAGGTTATATACTCTTATCACTCCTGAGGATTTTTAACTCCTTGACCATGAGGAAATAGCTTAGGGGTTGTGTGATTTCTTTTTTCTTAAGAAAATAATGTCATAAACACTGCAACATAGAAATCCGAGGTTTCAATTCTTCCCTTGCTGCTAATGAAGCAATGGAGATACTGGGCGTAGAGTTCAAGACTATTTTTGCAAACAACAATTCCTTGACCCATTTGTCTTTTCAATGTCCAGTGTACTTCAAATTTTGGATATATCAGTGATAGAATAATTTTCTGTTTAAAATGTCTCTGGACAGTCTTAAAATGAGGGGAGGGGATGGTTTGTAATCAGTTCTGAACCTGTAGCTTTGAAATTGGTGTATGTGTAACATAATGGAATGGCCCAACGCAAATTAACTTAAACTGCAAACAAACATACAATTTATTACTTCTCTGGTGTTACCTGGGTACTACAAGTGTATTAGGCTTTTTCTACAAATTTGGCCAGATATTTTGGCAGAGATAATTTTCGAGTTGGTAGGTATTACTCTGCCTTTTACTT